>CM049801.1:7192092-7482092 GCA_027422405.1 Ptychobarbus kaznakovi | reverse complement strand
CTCCACTAGGATGCATTTAAGTTGGTCATCACAGGCCAAGCCTGCGTTCGAGAGTCTTAAGAGTCGCTTGATTTCGGCTCCCATTTTAACCACACCAGACCCATCTCGTCAGTTAATTGTGGAGGTGGATGCGTCAGAGGTGGGGGTTGGGGGTATTTTATCCCAAAGATCTCCCTCGGACGAGAGAATACATCCCTGCGCCTTCTTTTCTCAATGTTTAACCCTCCCGGAACGGAATTACGACATCGGAAATAGGGAGTTACTTGCTGGCTGGCACTGGAGGAGTGGAATCACTGGTTAGAGGGCACGGGGGTTCCTTTTATCGTTTGGACTGACCACAAAAACCTCAAATACATCCGCACCGCTAAAAGACAAAATTCTCGGCAGGCTCGCTGGGCATTGTTTTTCGGGCAGTTTAGGTTTACCATCTCTTACCGCCCGGGGTCCAAGAATGGTAAACCGATGCGTTGTCGTGGATTTTTGAGACTGAGGCTAGCCCCATCCTCCCTGTGCCCATTCTGCCTCACGAACGGGTGGTGGCGGCGGTCAATTGGGGGGTGGAGTCCCAGAGGGTCTGTTGTTTGTGCCCAAGTCAGTCCGAACTAGCGTCCTACAGTGGGGCCAATCATCCAGACTAGCTTGCTACCCAGGAGCTACTCGTACCTGCATGTTGATCAAGCAGCAGTTTTGATGGCCGTCCGTGGCACGGGATGCCCGTTTGTTCGTGTCGGCCTGTCCGGTTTGCGCTGCGGGGAAGGGCTCTAATCGACCCCCAGCAGGGCTACTCCAGCCACTGTCGGTCCCTTCGCGGCCCTGGTCACACATAGCATCATCCAAGTGGATGCTGCACACTGGTGGTGGTTGAGGAGAGACCCCCCACATGATTGTAAAGTGCTTTGGGTGTACAGCTATACACAATAAAGCGCTATATAAATGCATCATTCATTCATAGCGATGTACTTCGTCACTGGCCTACCCCCGTCTTGTGGCATGATGGTAGTCCTCACTGTGGTGGATAGATTTTCTAAGGTGGCTCATTTCATTCCCCTCCCCAAATTACCTTCAGCGAGGGAGACAGCGACTGTTGTCTTGGATCAAGTTTTCCGTATTCTTGACCTCCCGGTGAACGTGGTTTCTGACAGGGGTCCCCAATTTGTGTCTAGGTTTTGGACAGAATTCTGTCGACAGCTGGTAGCGACTGCAAGTTTATCCTCAGGTTATCATCCACAGACTAACGGGCAGGCCGAGCGTGCTAACCAGGACTTAGAGTTCTGCGCTGTGTGGCGTCTGCCGAACCATACGTCTTGGAGTTCCAGATTAACCATTGTCGAGTACGCGCATAACTCCCTTCCAGTCTCGTCAACAGGTTTGTCTCCCTTCCAGTGCTGTTTAGGCTACCAGCCACCATTATTCCCCTCCCAAGAATCTGACGCTGTTGTTCTGTCCGCGCATGCGTTCATTCAGAGATGCCTCCGTACTTGGAGGACCGCCAGAGAAGCCCTCACCCGGACTGGCGAGAAGAACAAGGTGTCGGCGGACCGTCACCGTACTAAGCCCCCACTTTATGTGTGCGGTCAGAAGGTCTGGTTGTCCTCTCAGGACCTTCAATTCAGACTCCCCTCATGTAAACTGGGACCCAAATTCGTTGGACCGTTCATCATTTCTAAAGTGCTCAGTCCGGTGTCGGTGCGACTCAAATTACCCCCCCCCCCTTTTAAGAATATTCACCCGTTTTTTCATGTATCTAAGATCAAACCCGTCATTCGCTCCCCCATCAGCCTCCTAGACTCATCGAGGGGTCACTGGCTTATACGGTACGGCGGCTTATTGATGTGAGGCGTAGGGGTAGAGGTCACCAATACCTGATAGGCTGGGAAGGTTATGGTCCGGAGGAGAGATGCTGGGTTCCGGCTCGTGACATTCTGGATCGCGCTCTCGTCGACCAGTTCCACCGGCATCATGGTGAGTCCTCCTGTCCTCATGGTGAGTCCCTCAGGGACGTACTGTCACGGGTCAGGGTGCCTTCCTGGCTCCCTCTGCTGTCTGTGTCGTCATGTCTTTTTCAGCGGCTCATGACAGGTGCAATCAGCACTAATCTGGCAGTGGGGCTGCGTGTGTAACGAGCTGCTTCTATTCCACCTGTCGCTCATCACCCTCTCCTTTATATTTCTCCTCTGACTAGTCCTTGTTGTCAGTAGATTGTCTTGTGTTCTGTGATCGTGTTGTGCTCTGGTGTTACTCACGTCTATTTTGTCTGTACCCTAAGCCGCGATGAGAGAAGGACTGCCGCTCTCTGCCTCGCTCCACACTTAGGTGGTTATTCCTGTGCTAGTGCTGGGTCTTGGTCAGTGATCAGCTCGTTGGGTCCACATCTCGCTGCCGACTGTAGCTGGATTACCCCAGAGACTTGCTCGCCGTTCTAGTCACAGTTTACTTTTGTTGTGTGCACCATTGGAGAATAAACCAACTGTATTTACATCTATCCTCTGCATTTGAGTCCTCTGTTCTCCTCGTCCCATCACAGGGCCTGTGGGAGAGACGAGTCGCTATGTGGTACGGATCTGCTGTCGAATGCTTGCTATAGTGACATGTTTGTTATCCCGAATAACCTTCAAGGTCAAGGTCAAGGTTTCTTTATTCGTCACATAATAAATTATACGGGGTATAATTAAAAGTGAAATGCAATCGAATCAGGTCCGCTCAGTGGACAGTGCAAAATAATAAAAATAACAAAAATTATATAAAGTAACACAACACGAGAGCATATATATGGTAAAAGAAGAGAAATAAGAGTAAAATGTGCAATGAAATAAAAAGTGCAAAACAATAAGATGTGCAAAAAAACAATAAGATGTGCAAAAAACAACATAAGATGTGAAGTGCAAAAGAACAAGATGTGCAAAAAAACAGTGTACTGGGACTTAATAAATAGTAATGTGAATAAGAGGGATGTGCAGACGGGTTGTTCAGGGTATTGTACATAAAGCAGCAATATTGAGAATATGAGAATATTTACAGTTAACAATGAGTCTTGTGAATGTTTATGAGACTGGGTTTGTGTTTAGGAGCCTGATGGCCTGAGGGAAGAAGCTCCTCCTCAGTCTTTCGGTTTTTGCCATCATGCTCCTGAAGCGCTTGCCAGATGGCAGTAAACAGAAAAGATGGTTACGGGGTGAGTTGAGTCTTTGATGATTTTAGCAGCTCTGCTTTTGCAGCGTTTGAGGTAGATGACCTGCAGAGAGGGGAGAGCAGACCCTGAGATGCACTCAGCTAAGCGCACGACTCTCTGTAGAGCTTTGCAGTCCTGGTTTGAGGAATTTCCATACCACACTGAGATGCACTGAGTCAGTACGCTTTCTATGGCCCCAGAATAGAAAGTTTTCAGGATAGCTGGTGAGACCCTGAATTTCCTCAGCTGTCGCAGATGGTACTGTCTTTGCCTGGCTTTCTTAACCTGTGTTTGAATGTGTGTAGTCCAAGTTAGGTCCTCTGAGATGTTTACACCGAGGTACTTGAAGCTACTCACCCTCTCCACAGGGGTCCCACTGATCATAAGAGGAGTGTAGGGCCGCTGCTGTCTCTTCCTGAAGTCCACGATCAGCTCCTTAGTTTTGCTCACGTTCAGAGAGACAGTTGTCCTGGCACCATGATGTGAGTCTCTCCACCTCATCCAAGTATGCGGCCTCGTCATCGTTGTTAATGAGGCCCAGAACCACAGTATCATCCGCAAATTTGACAATAGAAGTGGAGCTGTGTGAGGACACGCAGTCGTGGGTGTAAAGAGAGTATAGCAAGGGACTCAGGACACAGCCCTGCGGGGCTCCTACGTTCAGAGTGATGGAGTTGGAGGTGAACTGGCCGACTTTCACCACTTGTGGTCTGGCGGTGAGGAAATCTTGAATCCAGTGTTTAGGCCGAGGTCTGAGAGTTTGACAGCTAGCTTGGTGGGGACTATAGTGTTGAAAGCTGAGCTATAGTCTATGAATAGCAGCCTGACATAGTTGCCATTCTTGCTGTCGATGTGAGTGAGGGAGGAGTGCAGTACCTGAGAGATGGCATCATCAGTAGACCTATTTGGCCGATAGGCAAACTGAAGAGGGTCCAAAGTAGCAGGGATGGAGGAGCAAATGTGTTTCTTTAATAGTCTCTCAAAAACCTTCATGACTGTCGATGTGAGGGCAACTGGACGATAGTCATTCAGGCAAGAGGGTTTACTGTTCTTAGGCACAGGGATTATGACAGATTTTTTAAAGGAGGTGGGGAAACAACAGAGGTAGCAAGGGGACTCATTAAATATGGAAGTAAACAAACCAGCAAGCTGATCAGCACAGGACCTCAGAAATCGGCCAGTAATCCCATCAGGTCCTGCTGCTTTCCTGACGTTCACTCTCTTTAGTTCCCTCCGGACATCGTTCTCTGACAAGGTGATAGCATAATCATCGCTGCTCTGTCTGCTGCTTCCTGACGGGCTGTTCGACAGAGTTGCACCGCCATTACATTCAAAGCGGCCGTAGAAGGTGTTTAATTCTTCGGCCAGCAACGGATCTGCTCTCACCTCTGCGGACCTCACCTCACCTTGTGACCTTCTCCCTTCCTCCCACTTCCTTTGATGTCACACCCAAGCTGATCTCTGAATGCTCTCGCTCTTGCAGGTGCGATGACATGCCAAATATACTAGATAGACTGATTGCCATCTGAAGCTAAGCAGGGCTGAGCCTGGTCAGTACCTGGATGGGAGACCTCCAGGGAAATCTATGTTTCTGCTGGAAGAGGTGTTAGGTAGACCAGCTGGGGATGCTCACCCTGTGGTCTGTGTAGGTCCTAACACCCCAGTGTAGTGACGGGGACACTATACTGTAAAAAGCACTGTCTTTAGGATGAGACGTTAAACCGAGGTCCTGGCTCTCTGTGGTCATTACAAATTCCAGGATGTCCTTCGTAAAAGAGTAGGGGTGTAAGCCCGGCATCCTGGCCAAATTTCCTTATTGGCCTCTGACCATAATGGCCTCCTAATCATCCCCATACACTGATTGGCTTCATCACTCTGTCTCCTCTCCACTAATAAGCTGGTGTGTGGTGGGCGTTCTGGCGCAATATGGCTGCAGTCGCATCTTCCAGGTGGATGCGGCACATTGGTGGTGGACGAGAAGATTCCCCCCTTCTATGTAAAGCGCTTTGAGTACCCAGAAAAGCGCTATATAAATGTAAATGTAAGGAATTATAATTACAGGCTTGCTCATAAATAAGAAGCAAGCATAGACTTTCTGAGATCCAGGAGAGCTATAAGTAATCAGAAAAGAAGTTTTAAATCAGGTTAGTTATTTTCTTTTAATCAAAATGTAGGTAATATACACTAAAAAATAAAGCTCCCAAAAGGGTTTCCCATTTCGGGTTCCACAAAGAACCCTTCAGTGAACAGTTCTTAAAAGAACACTTTTTCCAACATTTTAATAATCTAAAAAGCTTCCATATATGTTTAAGTTTCTTCACAGAACCACTTATGCCAATAAAGAAACTTAATTTTTAAGATATTATCGATACAATAATTTTAAATGATTTCCTTGCTTTATTTTGACTGGATGTTACCTGTTTTTGTTTTATCCAATTTCTAATATTCTGAAATGACCCCAGTATGTCATGTGATTTCTCTTGAGTTTCAGAAGCAATTTCAATAAATTGTGGATTTTTGCACGAAGATTTGCTGCACACTGGTGGTGGTTGAGAAGAGGACCCCCCCCCCCCCACACACACACACACACACACACACACACACATGATTGTAAAGCGCTTTGGGTGTACAGCAATACACAATAAAGCGCTATATAAATGCATCATTCATTCATTCATTCATTCAACAAATTGTGTTCAGATTTGCCAAGATACCAAAGACTGCTATCAAAAGTCAGTCAAAAGTCTGCAAATCAAAAGTCAGCATAAATCATAAATCTATGATTTATGCTATAATTTTTTTTATTTAATAGTGTTTGTATGCATTATGTAGTGTTATACTAATGTATACCAACATTCAGGGTATACCATTATACTAATGCAAATTAGGAGTTCCCTGAGGCAAAAATAATAGTTAATGGTATTTTAATAGTGAGAACTGGACCTTAAAATAAGCCTGCAGGTACAGTTTTCTTTTTAGAAATGTACTTTTTAAATATTTGAAGTACACTATAAGTGTATATTTTCATAGAGTGAAGAACACTTCTTTTTCAAAAGGGATTACAGTACTCTGTTTGTGTACTAATAATGGACAAAATAGTAAAAAAGAGGATGTTTATTTAATCTCTGTCAATCCTTGATAAAGAGACAGCTGGAGAAACGGTCACTTTGGCCTCGACCCTAGACACTCAACCTCTGACCGTGTGCCTGACCTGATCTCTTCCCTCCAGCAAGCCTGCATATTCAAAAATATCACACTTAAAGATTAAGTATATAAAAAAACTGTATATGTACAACACAGTATGTCTTGGAGTATGTGTATGTTTGACACGTTTCAGGGTTTTGTGCTGCAATATCCTGTCATGTCAAACTTGAAATAAAACTAAACTAAACTAATATTGGTTTTGGGGCAACATCTATTTCACTAACTAATGCAATATTGGCTCAATATTGGTTTTGGGGCAGAATTTTTTTTATTTCTTTGCAAACGAACAAACTGTACTGTTGTGTAGACGTGACGTGAGCAAAGAACTGGCAAAATAAGAAAATGTAAGATGAAAAGAGAGAAAGAAAGCACAGGTGAGCGAGGACAGCTGTCTGGGCAGAACACAGGGCCATGTTGTGTTTTATCTCTCAGATGACAGTGTGTTTAGCTGCTCGCTGAGTGTGTTCATGTGAAGGGTGACACAGACCAGATCCCTCAAGCTAATTGAGACTCCACCGAAACACAAACACACACATAAACCTGGACAGAGAGAAATAATATCTCTAAGATAACTAAATATTTTCATTTTCAAGTCTCTAAATACGATATGTATCTACACGGCAACTAAATGTCCACAGCGTTTGTTTCAGGACCTTTAGCATCGATCATAAAGACGGCTGAAATATTTGTGTTTCTGTTGGGTAATAAACAGGTTTAATGCTGTCAAAACATGAATAATCATAATAATGAGATGAACGCACATAATATTCTTTGAGCCCTGAGACTCTAAATGTAAATATGTACTGTCGAGATCTAAAAAAGCTTGCATATGTACATATTTAGCAGGTTAATAAAAAGACAAGCTTGCATGACAAAACTACTAATATTTCCCGTACTTGTGTGTCATCATCAAAATGATAAAACACCCAGATAAAGCATTGATTAAACACCTAATGCACATCTTTTGCTCTTCATTTTGCATTAGGGCTACAAAAGCTTCCTGTCAGTAAGTGAATATGTCATTGCCCAACTGATTAATTTTATTCCAACCAAAATCACTTGAAAGCACATCACAAAAGTGAGATTTTCCCAAGAGGATGTGAAGGCAGCATAAGTGCTGTGTTGTTGGGTTGCTTCCTGTACCACTTTAAAAAATCCTCATATTTGCTAATGAGCATTGAGAATTGTCTATTTCCACTGGGCCGTGCTCAGATCTGTGCACTATAGCTAACATATGGACACTGAAATTTGCACAGATGCCTACAAAGATTGTTCAGTTGCAGTTGTGCCAGTCCTGCCCACCGAGATAAACCGCTTGACTTTATGCATGTCTGCAAACTGTAGAAAATAAAATAAACTAATTAAATACTGCACAAAAAGAAAATAATACAACCAATCCATTGACAGCCCAGCCAAGAATGTATCCAAAAATTGTAACAGAACATTATTTGAAAGCAACAAATAACTACTAATATTTACTTTTTAAATACTGTTTGCTATATTAATACTATGACATATATTTGTAGGCCAAAAACTTGAAACAGTTAGCATTTTAATTGGTGCAGTCAAATGATTAATCACATCCAAAATAAAAGTTTTTGCTTACATAATATAGTGAAAGTGGCGTGACATACAGCCAAGTATGGTGATCCATACTCGGAATTCGCGCTCTGCATTTACCCATCCAAATGCACACACACACACACAGCAGTGAACACACACCGTGAAAACACACCCGAAGCAGTGGGCTTTTATGCTGTTGCGCCTGGGGAGCAGTTGGGGGTTCGGTGCCTTGCTCAAGGGCACCTCGTCGTGGTATTGAAGGTGGAGAGAGCGCTGTACATTCACTCCCCCCACCTACAATTCCTGCCAGCCCGAGACTTGAACTCGCAACCTTTCAATTATGAGTCCGACTCGCTAACCATTAGGCCACGACTTCCCACATATAGGTGTGTGTATTGTGTATATATATATATATATATATATTGTATATATATATATATATATATATATATGCCATCTTCCCTGTACACAATTGTATATATAATATATATATATATGCCATCTTCCCTGTACAGTGAAAACCAGGATTCATCCATGAAGAGAACACCTTTGCCCACTCAAGTCGGTTACGACAACGAACTGCAGTCAGGTCGAGACCCCGATGAGGACGAATGAATATAAATATATACATGTAAATATATGTACATATTTTCTAAATATATATTGTATGTGTGTGTATTTGTATATACATAATACATATACACAGTACACACACATATTATATTATGTAAACAAAAACCTTTATTTTGAATGCGATTAATCGCGATTAATTGTTTGACAGCACTAATTTTCAATCACTTCTGTTCCACTGTCCTGATTTCAATTGATTTTTAAAATGAGTTTTTGGTTAAATTCCTTAAATAGGGTCAATATAGACTTTCACGTAATACCCCAACCTTTCATACTTTCATGTGAGCCTCATCATTTATATACGCACTCTCGCAAACTATTTTAACTAAACCTTTGGTGACAGTATGATTGGTTAAGGATGCCTGGGTCATATTTCACCTTATAAATCAAAAGGTTTATATTATAATTGTATATATAAGATATAATTATATATACGAATTGTATTAAATTATTTACTCACTCTCATGCTATTCCAGTTGTAGATGAGTTTGTTTCAGATGAATTAAGCACCATTGGATCCTCTGCAGTGAATGGGTGCCGTCAGAATGAGAGTCCAAACAGCTGATAAAAACATCCCAATAATCCCCAAACAATCCACACCACTCCAGTCCATCAATTAACACGTTGTGAAGTAACACTGTATGCTTGTAAGAAAACAAATCCATCAAGATCTGTGGCCTATACCATGAAGCCAGATTTGCTGGCTAGCCAGGTAAGTTTTAGTTTAGTTTGCACCAATTCTGGGTTTTTGGTACCATGAAAGTGGCTTGGCTTTTAGCTGCGTTCATTGCCATAGTAACTTACACTAAACAGCTAACCAGGGCTGCTTTCAGCCCCGAAAAAACGGTGCAAAACGTTTATTAAACGGAAACGGTGATGCTATGAACACCCTGTTCTGATGACGCAAGTGTTACAACTATGGCAGATGAGAAGGCCATTCTTTGTGTTGTTTTTGAAGAATTTTCAGAGTCTGATGAAATAGGTATAAATAGTGGTGGGCGTGTTTCGGCGTTAATGCTGCGTTACTGAGACTCTTATCGGCGAAAAAAAAATACGCTTAATCATTCTCAAAGTGTTGGGACTGGGTCAATACTACGCAAGCTATGATGACTTTCACTGATATTTTAGCCGGATGTATACTAGCCGAATGCCTGTAGGGGGCGAGAACGAGTCCAACTAGAGGTCGCATCCGTGATGGACAGATTGTTAGGCTGGTCTGTGTGGTAATACAATCGGGCAACATCCCGCTCACCTATCATTCATCAACCTCAAATATGGCTTTTCATCTGAAAGATGATGTAGGCAACTATGGCCGCTCAATGTGTTAACCTAGAAAATGTGCTATTGAAGTGTTTGTTGGAAGCCTTTGCTGCAAGACAGGCTCCGGTGCGCTCATTGTCTTAAAATCTCCGATCTTGGTCAACATAAAAGTAGCCTAATACATCTTTCGAATATGTAAAGACCTCTACGTTATTTGTGTGCATCAGAATAACAACGAAACGTTGCGCTTTTAGCAAACAGATGCGCTTTTAGGTCTCATGTGAATTTGAGCGAAAACTTCGAAACTCAATATATCTAAAAATACAGTACATAGAAAAATAATCTATAGAAGGATGTCTAAAAAAAAATAAAAATAGAAGACGTGTGTGTTAGCATGGATGATTTACTGAAATTTAATCTTACCTGTGCATAATAAGATGGCTTTCACAACATTTTGGGTTTTTTATTCAACTAATAAGGTGGCACTGTGTTATATTTTTACTGATTGACTATAAAAAAAACCAAAAAAAACAACAACACGGGAGTGAGGGAATGGAGTCATTCTTCCGGGATGAGGGATTTTCCTCCATTTTTTCGTGGGAGGCGGGAAGAGATTAAAGTTTGTGATGCATTTTGGAAACAGGAGATGAGCCCCTGCTAATGCGCCATCTTGAGAAACCCGTTCTCAAAGTTACTTTTAGTTTATTTGTACACACATATTCTGAATGCCTTCGGCAGAATTCAAATGAGCCATTTTAATATTTAGATTAATTCCAAGATTATATAATCAGATTAAAAAAATTAATCTATGCCCACCTCTAGATAAATACGTGTTTAATACTGCAAAATAGCTCAATGTTAGTCACTGCCCTTGCCATAGAATAATAGAAACATCCCAATCGTGAAGGTATTTGTAGAAACTGTGGTTCCTAATTATTGTGATCCCATTTGCCTCGCATTTGAGGATGAAAAGAAATTTCAGGTGAAGGATAATCCACTTCTTACCTCCGAGACTGTGTTAATCTAATATATAAAGGCTATCATTATTGTATATTTTTATGACATTAATATTTACATTAATAATCAGAGGAGCATGAAAGGTTTATGAAAGTGTCTACAATACAATAGCAAAATATATAAATATGTATATTTTTATGTTACATTAATCAGTGTCTAGCACACCTTCAGGAAAGGATATGGACCAGAAGATTTAAAGAAGTTCCAGATCTTTACTTGTGCTCTTATAATTTCAGTTATTTTGCCTTTAATGTAAATAAACATGTGCAAACAATATACTTGCTCTTGTGAATTTATTTTGATGTTAATTACATTTACTTACACATCCATCATCATCATGTTGATATGTTATGTTTCTATAAAACTCGAAACCAATCCTATAACTCTGAATTTGTTCATCTACCATCATGGTTCAGGCCCCTGGCTAGTTCATGTTCATAATCCATAATAACATGTCCTCTGTTAAAAAGTAATCTTATCTGAATCAGGAGAGAAATAGAAACACATTGAGCATCATTACAAGTGGAAACAGTCCAAAACAGTTCTAAACATATATATCTGTGGATTTTGATGTGAGAGGACAACAGGGGATACACTTTTTCACAGAAGGAAGCATTTTTATGGATTATGGATATTTTGGCCAGAAGCAACAGTTTAAAGTTAAAATGCCTTAATGATGGTTTTGTTTCTAACAAACATGCAGCTTTTCACTTCACAAGATGTTATTGTTGGACTGGAGTGATGTGGATTACTGTTTTTACCAGCTGTTTGGACTCTCATTCTGACGGCACCCATTCACTGCAGAGGATCCATTGCTGAGAAAGTGATCAAAATCTCTCAAATCTCTCCAAATCTGTTCAGATGAAAAAACAAACTAATTTATATCTTGGATGACCTCAAGGTCATAACACACAAAAAAATACAAACGTATTGTTGAACATAATTATAATGAACATAATGAACAAATTATACAAAAAAATTAAATTACAATTGCAAAATGCTATGCTAGTGTTTATAGTTGTGTTTAATTTACTCATTCAAATGTTTGTTTCTTCTACAAAAAATTAAATGTCATGAAAATAATATCCCAATGATTAAAACAAATATAATAATCTTATAGGGGGTTAATTTTATTATTGCTTCATTTTTATTAATATTTTGGTGTTAAATATGGCCTGGATGTTTTGGTAAGATTCACTTAGAAACATAATTTACCTCTCCACAGCAGGCCATTTTCTACACAAGAATGTTTACTGTTGTACAAGGTTTGTGTGCCAGTGTGCGTATGTGTTAACATGTTTAAAAGCTTTGGTATGTGCATTAGCTGATATTTCAAGTGGTGACAGCACTATTTCAAATCAGAGACCTACACTTAAAAGCATTCCTGGTGCGCATTCTGTCTCTCCATCTCTCCTGTGACTCTTCATTGCTGTTCAAACAGCACTTTGACTGCTGAAAGATCGTCAAGCATCAATGGTCATTCTTACACTGTATCCCTTCTTCAAGACACTATTACATTAGCGAGAATTTACTTAAAGAGCAAACGAAGTCAGACATCACATGAGTGTAAACTCGAGTCATGCTTTTGAGACCACTATGTGACCTACCACCTCTCATTCATCTGTTTCAATTAGATGCTGCCCTTACAAATTGACCAGTGTAGAAACTATGACTACAAACATTCACAAAAGGACTTTTCTTAAGCATTCCATTTTTTCTTTGTTTTTAGTCTGTAGGGACTTTTCTAAGTTATTTTTTTAAGGAATGTGAACTTGAGAAAACATGTTTCTCGCTCTTATCACATCGCAGGGTTTTAGCTGTTCTGCCTGTCTCAGAATCGACAATTGAGCATCTAATTGGAGGTGTACGAGGTTTGTGTCACTTTGCAGGTAATAAACACAGCATAACTTAACTGTATTTATTTTGTTTTCGAGAGGAACGTGCTCAGCACATATTTACATATTCATCTAAACACCTCTTGTCGCGATGTTTGTTAACAGTAAACCACTGCTCAGGTATTTCAAACTTATTTTTACTCCAAAGCGTAGAACAAAAAAATGTTACTTATGATTTTTGGTATGTAGTTTTGTAAAACCTTTCCACAATCTACTGGTTTGGCCCACATGCTCACAAAAGCAAGTGTGTCTTCTATTTGATTGTATCTGGGAAAGATGAGTTACAGTCTTGCGCTACAGCGCCACACTGGTCAAACTGAGTTATTGCAGGACCTTACATTAGGTCATGTGAGATCAAATGACTATTCGACTACAAATACATTTTATTTTATTTTTGGTCGAAAATATCGACGAATCATTTTAAGTCCTACTATTGGAGCAAATGAGAATGAAAAACTCACATTTCCTCTAGTCTGTCATTGAACACTACAGAAGTTCACTATAGAAGATTTTTACTAAGTATTTTATGTCAAAGGGGTTTGGCTGAAAAAATATTTTTGGGAATCCCAGCATTACATGAACAAATATTAATAAACAGCAATCATATTATACATCCAAGTTTTCGAAACTAAATGGTATGACGCACAATAAGATAGTTAAAAAGGAAACTTTAAAAGAGAAAAAGAAGAATTAGGGGAAAACAATAAATTATTAATAATTTGCTGCCAATGTGTGAATAATATGTAATCATGTAATCCATAAAAAGTAACTGTAATCTGATTATGAGCATTTTAAAATGTAATATATTCTAATTACAAATACCTAATTTTTGGAATCTGATTACGTAATCTCTTCACCGTACGCATGATGTAAATTTAATCATCAGCATATATACACATCCTGTACAGTCTGCCTTTAAACTGAAGAAACAGAACAACAACAACAACAACAACAACAACATCACACTACTGGAGACACTGCAAAAATAGAGGCCAACACTGACTAGAGCATGTCAGGAGGTTAAGAGAGTTTAAACATTTTCAAAGATATTTGTATTACTTTATCGCTAACTTCTGGAGAGAAATAGCGCAGACACTGGACAAGAATAAACTTTATAATGCGCATGCGTCAAATACCTGTGCTTGCATAAGCTATCAAATGGAGGACACTTTGAAAGTCTATGCATTCGTCTATAAGCACATGCTCAATGTTCACATTAAAACTTAAGTATTCTTTGGGCTTAAGGTTTATGGTTAGCAAAACAGATTGTATCCTTAATAGCAGCTAAGTTTTTACTGCAATGCTTGTTACCTATACTGTCGTAATACCTTCAGCCACACATTCCCCATTCTGTGGGAATCAAAATCATTAAGTGATAACATGTGTCTTAATATCAGTGAAGGCATCAGGTCCCCCAGTCGCACCCCACCGCCTCCTCTCTGTCCCCCTCTATCTCTCTGGGAAGTAAACGTGGGAGAGTGAAAACAGGAAGCCCAGGCTACCGTGTGACTCAAACGCACCGCCGGTATTTTTAGCATCGGCCCGGCAGTACCCCGGCCCCTGTTTCCTCCGGGGCCACCGGGAGGATACTACTGTCCGCTCCTCTGTCGGGCCCCGTGGGGAAATGAGGTCAAGCTAAGAAAGGGTCCTGTCAATCCAGAAAGCTTTTATATTGGTTCTGTCTGTCAATCGTGGCCTTAGTGCAGTGGCATTTTAAGGATATAAATACCAGAGCACTGCTGTGTGATCTACACACAACACCAACATGAGACAAAGGCTCAGATACAATGCAGCCTTACAACCAGAATCAGAACTGATCTATATATCAGCTATTTTACAACAGCTCCGAATGTGGCTCATTCAGAAGAGGAAATTTCAGTTTTATGATAGCAGTTTCACATTTGTACATTTTCGTTTGTTATGAATAATCGCAGTGCCGATTATTACAAATGACTGCAGACTTCGGCACATTTTGTTTCCTACAATATATTGTAGTAAAATATCCACCTTATCCAGCGCTCTTTTTGTTTTCTATTCTACAAAATATCCTGTCTCTACTTCGAGGTGAGAATTCGCTGCAAATGGTTCAGTGCGTGAATGAACAGTCCCAATGAATCCAACTGAATCACGAACAATTTCAGACCTTTTTGCATACCAGTTTGACCTGACTCACGAATCTGGCCAAAAGGATCTAAAAAGTAGAATCGAGATATATCTTTACCGATATTTTTCCCGATATTTAAGCATTTTAACGATGGTTATCGGTTTTGAAAAAAAGCGATCCGATATTTTTTTACTTTTTTTTTTAATTTGTCAACACAATTTCAGAGTATAACAGCAGTAAATGCGTTCTCTGTATTTGTCCCATCCAAGTACACACACTTGGAGCAGTGGGCCACTTTCATTCAGCGTTGATGCCCAAAATGCCCAGCACGGCCACCGCATGTAACTTTTAACAAGATTCACTTGTTTGAAACATTAAATTATATTAACTTTACTATAGAACCATTATTTCACCATAAACATTAAATAAATACATCTCTATCGAAATTAATTATTTATTATATCCGCAAGCGATCGCAGTTTTGATATGTTCTGTGTATCTAGATAAACCGCGCTGTCAGCAGTTTTTCATATCTAAAACAAAAACTTTAATAATTCTGATAGAACTGAGTTAAGAAATGCATAAAATACGATGTTTTGTTTTGTTATAGCTTATTTCAATATTCCAGAGAATTTATTAGTGAATTATTCTCACTCTTTAGTCTATTACGACAAATAATTGGTATCTATCGGTTAAAAAAAAATCAATAATCGCTAAAAAAAGGATATTATTTTTCAGGAAAACCTTATCTCTCCCATTCATAAGTAATATGATCTTTATATATCTAAAACCTTTGTCTGAATCTTTTGGATACAAACAGCTTGAATAGACAAAAAACTTGACTGCTAAAATATTATTAGAATTATCGGAATACTGTAATCTTCATTGACACATTTATCAGTAATATCCTACTGGGGGGGGGGGGCACAGTGGTATTAAAAGTGTACTTAATTGGTATAATATCCGTGGCAATTATAATCACACACATGATCATTCCTTTTAATATTTATTTGAATCACCAAGAGTCAGGTTACATGATAAAAAGAGTTTCAGATTATTAGCTGCTATTTCCTGCAGAAAGAGCACCTAAAACAGACACTAAGGGCAAAGACAGAGCGCATATTCTCGCAGAGGTTGTTGTGTCTAGAAGTGAGAAGAGCTGAGAAGCAGACGATCTATTGTTTTCGCAGATCTGTCAGAAGCTTGAAGGTAAGTGGAATATAAACGTCTCCCAGTGCTGTTTCACACAACACCGACAGACAATCTGCCCAGTCACCAGTAACCCTTCCCCACACAGCAACAAACCAGTGAAGAACACAGATTCCCAGCTGCTTCATGACAAAGCTAGTACTAAAGCACAATTTCATAACACATGATTCAATAAAACCATTCAACAAACCATTCAATAAATATGAGGCTATCTATTTATGTTAAGAGTTTAATATCCAGGAGCTGAGAGTCCATCCTCTGTGGACACTGTCTTCAATGTCTGTGGTGATATTATTTACACCTGCTCCTGTGTCGCTCCACAGGTTTACATACAGTTCACACACTATTCAATTCACAACACAGATTAAAGGCAGGGTAAGCAATTTCTGGAAGCCAATGTTGATATTTGAAATCACCAAAACAAACACGCCCCTACCCCCAAAGGGTCTCGCCCCTATTTTGATAGATCCGCCCCACATATACGTAGCCTACGCAACACCAGGAAATGATTAGTTCTGTGAAACATAACGCATGCAAGTCCGGTAATTCTGCAAACAGCCACATACTTGATAACATCAGTCAGCTTGCCTCGGCTACTGCAATCTTCCTCTTTGTATTTACAGACGAAATATATCAAACACCACTGCCTCTTTTCGTTTTCATTTAAACATATTAATAGCCGCAGAAATGTAGTTTCATGTAACATACATTACAATGAAACGAAATATTATATCAAACATTGCCTGTTTTCATTTTCATTTTAACATATAAATATAACAGTAGAATAAAGACCAAAGATTATCTGTTAGATTTAACCAAAACGAATGATATCTTATGTTTAACCACTACAGAGACATCAGAGCCAGCGGTAAATGTCAGAAGGACTAGCCGAGGTTATGCTCCTCTCTTTGGGATACATGAGCATTGAGCGCCCGGTGATCGTGTGTAGCTCACGTCTCTGAAATTGGACATATTCAAATAGGCGCTGTTTTTATAAATAAACCGCAGATTTGAGTTTTAAACAACTACATTCTCGCCTGAAACACATGCGTCCAGTGTAGGCAAGCTTTAGCTGTTGCGGCGTGGCACGTCTGGTGTAGACACGGTGTTACTCACCTTCGAGAAGAAACAAAGCAACCTCTGCGTCCGATCGCAGGCCTTCCGCTCCTTGAGTTCTCTCCAGCGCTGGAAAGCTGATCCGATCCAATATTTACACGGGTCCTACTTCTTGCCTTATCGTTACGCAGATGTTTTCCTCTTTTGTTTTTTATCTGCCATCTCTATCTTTCTGTCACTCGGCTCGGCTGTACACTGAAGGCTCTCTCCTCCACATCATGAGTAGACACGCCCCTTACTGCTGATTGGCTACAAGTTTATTTTGGTACTCGGCCCGACTCAGTTTTCTAAAATGTTTTTGAAAAATTGATTACCCTGCCTTTAAGCTGTATCATAGTCAATCAACAAACAAACAAACAAACAAATATGAATGAGCAGAAATATAACTGAATGAATAAACGAACAAGCAAATGAACAAGCAAAAAGTGCAAATGACTGAACGAAAAAAAATGACTAAAACAAAATGAATGAACAAACTAATGAGTGAATGAACTAAAAAAGATAATGTATGAACCAAATACCTAAAATAATAAATTAATACATTGAATGAACAAACAAATAAATTAATGAACAAGCAAATGAAATGAACGAACAAACAAATGAACTGGCTGAATGAAACTTTTAATAAAATTAAGAACAAATATGAATGACCATGCATTTAACAATGATAAGAATTATGTATGTACAAGTATTAGGAGATTGAGAAGTAAAAGATCAGGAAGCATGCAAATTTTAATATGGTATTTTCTCGATTCGCTAAAGTGAACGTATAAAAATTGGGCCCGTTTTTTTTTTTTTGCATATGGGTCCGGGGCCGACTTGCTACGCCACTGGATGAGCAAACTAATAAAACAAACTAATGGTTGAACAAACTAATAAATGAAAAATAAATTAATGAACAAACAAATGGGTGAAGAAACTAATACAATTTAAACTAATGAATGAATGAATGACTGGACAAACTAAATGAATAGACAAATACACTAATGACTGAAAAAGATTATGAATAAATGTACAAATAAATGAATAAACAAACAAATTATACAATTATTTAATTAAAATGAATAAATGAGCAACAAAAAACACAAACTAAATGTATGAATGAATGAACAAACTAATGCACAAACAAAAAAACTTAAAAATAATTAAATTAATAAATTAACAACAAATTAATGAACAAACAAATAAGTGAACAAATTAATTATTGATTAATTGAATGATTGAATAAATAAACAAGCAAACAAAATGATCTAATAAACAAACTAATGAATGAACAAGCAAATAAATGATCGAGTGTACAAGTGAATTTGTGGTTGCTTTCAAGTTGCAGTAGAGTAAAACAGTAGTTGTTGACATTTGTTGACAGTATGGATTGGTGTATGGACAGTTGCTGATTGGTTTACTGATTCAACAATGCAACCAATCAAATGCCAAAGGAAACAAGAGAATAACTATATTGCCACAAGCCGCAAAAATAAATAAAGATAAATAATGATATCTAAGAGGGGTGCTAATGGTTAACGAAAATTGCAAATCATAATGAAACTTTGATAATGACAGGCCATGATTAAACAATGGAAGAGAAGGTCAGAGAGAGAAAGAGTGTGTGAAAAAGAGAGCTCCATCTTGTTGATGGCTGAATTGCACTCCAGTTTATTGTGAGCCATTGCCTCTCAATTACTGACATTACAACAGGTACATGTGTAATTGAGCAGAAACAGAAGAATGCTTCTCTACTTGAAGCTACTAATTTGGCTAATCAACAATTAACCGTCATCTGTTAACCATTGGATGATACGTGGGATGTTAACCATTAAAGGTGAAGTGTGTCATAGTTTGATACAATGAAAACCGTTAATATTGTGGTTCAATGGCTCTATCAAAATATACAGATTACAAGTGAGTGCAAAAACCACACACTTCACCTTTAACACTTCACTGTGCAAAGATCTCACCTCCATACTTCACACTGGAGAATGATCAACAGTAAACAGCTTTGTCTCATTTAGGTGTTAAATATGAAGGGTTAACCTTTAAGCTGAATGAATCTCTGTTTGAGCGTAGGGTTAAGTGTTGGTACTTTAATTTCTGATGTTTGTCACGTTTGAGTACTTAAATGTTTTTTACACACAGGTTCTTTAATTGAGGGACAATGGCTTTCTACAACCAAATTTGCTTTAGAACATTTGTACAATATAAATTGGTCAATTTACATTAAAGGGGTCATATGATGCTTTTTCAAAAATCATACATACATATTCCCAACCTTTCTTTATGTTACACCACAAGTAACAAGGTAATTTATAGTAATGTTAATATTTAGCCAGTCCCTAAACTCATTCACTCAAATGGCTTGGATGCACAGAGCATTAACAGCTTGCCCTGTTGAAAAAAACATCATATACTGGTTATGTTTTAAAGCATGGCAGCTGGTTTGAGCTTGTTTAAGCTGGTCCTGAGTTGGTTATACGCTGGTTATGAGCTGAATTGGTCATGGTCAATTACAATGTGTGTATAATTATTAGGCAAGTGGATTTTTTTCCAAGCAAATTTTACCAATTCCAAACCACATCAATCTTAATAACTACTATTAATTTTGTATGTAATCATTTATAATTGATATATAATTTCCAAAAAGGTGAAAACCTCCTTATTTTCAGGTGTGCAAAAATTATTAGGCAGGTTTACTTTTACAGATAAAATGAGCCAAAAAATAGATTTAACTAGATTTAAAATTATTAAATGCCTATCAGAAGGATGCAATACTAGAATTTGCAAAGCTAAGGCATGACCATGGGACAGCGAAATGCTCACTGAGTCAGCACAGTCAGAAAAAACAGGTGGAGAAGAAAAGACACATTAGAATTAGGAATCAAGGTGAAGAATTAGGTGTGAAACCATCAGGAACCGTTTAGTTTCCGGGGCCACCATTTTCCAAAACTGCAACCTACTTGGTTACTCCAGAAGTGCAATGTGTAAGTGTAACCAGTACTCCTTCGCCCCGCTCCGAGTGGGATTTGAAACCACAATCTCCTGCGTGGAAGGCGGGCGCTCTACCGAGGAGACTAAAAGCCACGACCTCTAGCGTCAGTCGCTAGAGCACCTCTTATTGAGATCAGGGGATGGAGGTGTACACGCAACAGCTCTTACAGGCCCTACAACAGTTACATAAGGTTCTCAGAGACTTTGCTTGGGTAAATAAAAAAAATCCTAAAAAATGACCCTCATTTAATAAGAATCACAAGCTGAAGTGTTGTGAAATACATGAAGAGTGATTTTAATAGGCTTTATTGACAGATAAGTTAAGAGTGACTCTTGAAGGACCAGCATCACTCTCTCTTGTACCACTCTTTCAAGAATTTATCTTCCAGAATCCGGCAGAAAGTTTTGGGAGTTCATTCCAGACAGACTGGAAGACGATGAGAGCAGATTTCTGAGGAGCACTGGCTGTTTGTTGTCAGACTCCATGCGCAAACAAAAATCTCCCTGTATTATTACAATTAATGGCAAAATTAATGTTTGGAAATGTAAACTGATATTTCCTACTGACACACTACAGCAAAACATAATAAAGTAACTGATTTGCTCCACACAGAGATGCGATCTGATCATCAGTCTGTCTGGAATGACATGAAGAAACTGAACAAACTGAGACAAACTAAATCCAGAAGAACTGAGGCAACGTCTCCAAAATGCTTCAAGAAACCCACCTATGCACGCACTGTAGCTCCTGCTCAGGACCAGTTTATAACTAGCTTATAACCAGCTCTGGACCAGCTTAAACCAGTTTATGATCAACTAAGAACCAGCTTAAACCAGCTCAAACCAGCTGCCATGCTTCAAAACATGCCTAACCATCATATGCAGTATTTTTCAACAGGGATTTCTGGTTAAGGGTAAAAACTCTCTCTCTCAAGGAAAAATGTAATTCTAAGTTTGACAGTCTACTTCCCTATCCTCTAATTTACTTGGAGCTTCGAGAAAGAGGAAAATAAATAATGTCAGCCAGATTCAGCCCATCCGCTTTCTAAAGTATCAGGCCGAGACACGGTTTAAAATCAAGTTGCACTTCTAAAGCCAAGCACACACTTAAAGACTCCTCGTCTCTTGTTTTCTGTCATGTTGGTGCGTGCATAACACAACTGAATGCAGAATAGCCGTGCTGGAAACACTGTCTTAGTGTTTTAGTCTAGTGTTCTGTTTGAATTATCGGATGCATATCTTGTTAACGAAACTGAAAATCATGAAAATCATTCGGTTCTGGAACCAGTTCAGCTCTCAGTCTCAGCTAACAGCCCTACTGAGGGCAGATAAAAGACAGTGCAGACAGACATGGGGGGCATGTGGAATCAGCCCAACCTCTAACTTATTCTGAAGTTTACACAGCCGGCAGACCTCGGCCTTCACACCTCCAACTGGCCCCACCATGCAGCTCTCGGTTAAAGCAAATGGAGATGAAAAGCTCCTGCGATGAGCTGCCTGGGATGAACAACATAACACTGACATGCCCTTTAGAACAAAATAAGCCTTCAGCGTGCAAGTGCAGGCATGACCGAAGAGGAGTTGCTTTTGAAATAGATGTGAGTGTGTTTGTGTGCATGTAAAGGGTTTGTGGGAAAATGGGTGACTGAGTCATTCTCGCAGTCTGACCAAACCTCTACAACCTTTCTCACACTTTCACACAAATTGCTTTCAAATTACGCAAACGCTGCCTGTGAGCCAGTCAAAGCCTACCTCTGCACACATCTGTCCCACAGATTGATGCTCTTTTTCTCTTCGTACACTATCAGGCACTTGCTTGTCTTGACAGATACTCACTATGACACACAGACACGCTCTGCCATGAATCCTGCTCGCCTGAGAACGCAAGGCTCGGGTAGGGTTGCACCAAATGTTTCTATGTTTTTTCTTAAAATGGGATATTCTCAGCAGGGGCTTAGCAGCTACTAGTTTTTTGTAAATACCTCTCTGGTAAATTTGGTTGCATTGTTTGCTTTTAAAGCAAATCTATGTCGTAAAACCTCAGTGAAGTAATGTGTAATCATATAATATGACATTTACCTTTATTGATCCAAATGAGCAGCCGAAAAAACTGAGCACAAACAGAGTTTGTTTAAAGCATATTTTGCCTAATGTAACTTTTATTGGTAATAAATACAATTACCATAATACATAAATGTACATTTACATTTAGTTAGACTTTTAGTAGATACTTTTATCCAAAGTGACTTAAAGAAAACAAGCAATTTGTCATAAATGCCAACAATCTTCATAGTACACAATCCCAAATTTAAAGTATCGTGCCTAAATAATCATTAAATGTAATGAATAATATTTTAAAATATGTAAATTACAACATCTAAAATCAATTAAGGATGATAAATAAATACTAATACAAAAAAAGTATTTATTTTATTTGTATTGATTTATTTTTGCTAAAGAGCCGCTAAGAAATATATTAATCACATTATTTTTCCTTGTGCTCAATATAAATGAGCACAAATGTCAACATCCTCATACACTGTATGTCTAGGAATTAAGTCACACCAAACATAAGCTGGTGTGAATAGATCAGCCATTTTATTCCAACCGCTATTCCTATATATCCTATATTTGTATAGTATTTTTCAAGTGCATTGAGTGTTATGATGTCTAGTACTGTGTAAGCTGTAAATTAGTGCTCATGTAAGCCCCAACTAGCGTAATTTCACTTTAGGACTGGCGTAACCAGCATGGCCTATATATGGAAGTAAATTAATAGGAGAACAGATTTGCTTGAAGCATTTGTTGCAGCTTTAGTAATAATTAGCTGTTTAGTAATAAAGAGCTGTTCGAAATGGAGCACATGAAAATGAGATGTTTATGCTATATGCATGCATCTGCTTATATTCATGTTTATATTTCAACTCATAATTCAGGCAACATCTCTGTATATGAACTCATGTGCTTGTGTAAATATATCAGATCAGGATGCCCAGATTATCCACACGGGAGAATTTATAAAGCTCTCTGTCTTTAATAATAGGGGTCAGTCCTGTCTGAGATGGCAACATAAAGGCAGACGACTGTACTTCTCAAACTGTACCACAATGAAGCTTATGACGTTACATTAATAATTCATATCTCCATCTGTGTTAGACTACAAAGAGCAGAGCAGTTTCCAGGCCATGTCACACACTGCACACCTGCCATATCAGGGGCCTTACTGGGACCAAGACTGATGCTGCAAACTGATATTCAACCAAACTATTCACTCTCATTCAAATTATATACAATGATATTATATTACTAGATTACTTAGTGAACTGTTCATTGATATTCTATTACTCTATTATACTACTATTCATTATTTTGACTGAACACGAGACATTCGGACAGGGCATCCAGGATATGACCTATGTGACTGTCATTGTGTTTGTCAGTGATGATCAACTACAGATTTAGGACTGATTTGAAAGCATGTAAAAATGGTGTAAAAAGACATCAAAATGATGTAAACGTTATAATGGCTGTTGTATATTTCAGTCTTAATAGTGGTGTGATTTTAGATGACTATAACTGTTTTCAAGTTAGTATTACTAAAATGTAGCTGCAATTAATATATTTCTGACTTCCATAGCCTACAAGTACTACATATAATTCTGTATTAATCATTATCTAGCCAGTCATATTAAATGTATTTTTACCATGTAATTTAGAAACGTTAGATTACCTGACAAAAATATCAGATGTACAAATACCATCCTAACATCAACAGATTAAAAGATGCAAGTTGTCTGACCATTTGGCATCAGATTATCATATGTCTGCATTAATGATGGCTGCATGGCTCTGTGTAGCTGCAGAAATATTTATGAAAGCCAGCCAACCTCTTTTGTTGTCTCTATGCAACCGGTATTATCTGAGCATTCATCTGAGGCCTTTGCTGCAAAAAGGATGCAGGTGGCATCAGAGAGAGAGAGAGAGGAAAGCACAAGACACACCTGCTGCTGGTGCATCATGTGTTTAACCATATTTTGAACATTTAAGTTGTTTACCAAGGGCAATACAATTTTACAGGTAATCTGTAAATCTTGTGCAATGCAAACTGTCATTTAGCGCCACTAGTACAAATATCCTCATACTGTTTCTAACAATTTTGTTAAAGACAAAACAATGTTATTTTTGTAGCGTGTTTGCTATTTAAATATATGATAAATATTACATTTGTAATGTTTTCTCGAGTATCAACGTACTGTTCTATACTGATAGCAATGAAGAGTTGAATACGGTTGTTATGGTTGCCTCTGCAGGTTTAAGCAAATTCTGTTTGCTAGCATATATTTGGCGACAGGTGATGCCTCCTCTGACTTGTAACTTAACTTGTGTAGTTACTGAAATGTTAACAAACACTGAAACGCAAAAAGGCCTGTGCATGTATAAACAATAAGGATTCTTAGTAGCCCCCCATCCACCCTACGACTTTTGTTTCGACTGGAGAATCCAGCTGTTGACTGTGTTTTGGAACATGGAAGCCAGTTTCTATCTGGTCCTTTCTAGTGCAAGCTAGTAGACTGGTTTAGACCAGCAACAAACCAACTACCAGTTAGTCCTACTGCTGGCTTTGGAATATGGTGGCATCTTAATGATCAATTCTTTAACCATGTTCCAAATCACAGCTGCCATTAAATGGATTTTCCAACATGGTTGGAGGCACCCTGAAATATCCACAAAAATATATTACCCAGTCCTCGAAGTGTCTGCTGCCGTTTTGCAGCAATTCCTCGAACTGAATGGTGCAGTTGGCTACAAAGTCGTCGTAGCCAATCGGCGCGTCGTGAAACACCGACAGCTCGATCTTGCGGCCGTTGTGCACCTCGGTCACAAACTCATCGTGCCAGACGGGACTGTTGGTCTTCTGCTTGGTCGAGGTCTGACCCACGCGAAAATCATCTACGTTGAGGGCGATGTACGTGTCCAGCAGGAAGGTTCCCGTCTTGGGGCCGACGGCGTGTCTCAGAGACCAGGCTGTGGGCTTCAGGTCCAAAGCCTCGCAGATCTTAATCTTCAGCAGACCGTTAAAAAACACCATGGCAACTTTTGAGAGCTTTAGTAACAATATTCCACTTCAGCGCCTGGTTAATTATTCAACCAGTGTATGTCACGGTCCACCGGTTTGTGATTGTTTCTCCGTATGAAATAACGGTAAATGCCCTTCTTCGTACTCGTGGATCAGCATGCAAAGTGTAGAAGGTCCAGACAGAAAAGGGAATCTATTGCTATGACCTAAGGACAACCTGCATGTGATCTTGAAGCTGTCCAAACGCCGCTGTAGGCAGTCTAAGTTAGATTGAAAAAGGACAGCTACAGTGTATCAGCAGCGATACGACCAGCATTCCACACCTCAAAACACGCCAGAAATATATGCTGGATCTCCTCAGGGTGAGCAGCCCGTTCCCTCGTCTGACTGGAGCACTGGATCTGTCTCCTCCGCGCATTGGAGGGAAAGTTATCCCCGCAAAAGCGTCTTTCGGTTCGCCCCAGACAGGAGAACCAGTGTTTACAAGGGTTCCGTACTCACTTGATTTTCCAGGATCCTTGTTTGTCCGTCAGTAGGCTACTCGGTTTCCTGCAGACCTGCCTCTTTTTCTCCCGACTGTGTGTGTGTGTCTGAAGGCTGGTCCAGGAAATGCGCAAAACACGTCAGTTATTGCGCGGAGAGGGCTGCGTGAGAGCGACACTGGTGCGGCCGTGCTAGAACCGCTGCTTCGGCTCTCTGGTCAAGCATCACCCACAGGGCTGTAAAGACGAAGCGTGCGTGCGTGCGTGCGTGCGTGTGTGTGTGTGTGTGTGTGAATACCAAGTGTGAATAATGCACCCTGTTCAAGTCATGCAATACAGACGACCATACATACATCTGTATAAAGATCACAGGTGTCTCAATTCTTAGTCACTTTTAATTGTTTATATCAATAATGATGATTTGAAATGACATGGTCTACCCCAATGCCAGTAGCAAATAATGCATTATTGGTCTTTGTGAGCGTGATCATTATCTGCCATAAGGGTGTTTACAATGCTGTGTTGTGAGAACTGCAGTGGAAAATAAAACTTCCCGTTTTTCTCCACCACATTATTTTGTTTTTCTGATTGAATTCACAAAGGCGATTACAAATGAGTTATTGTAGCAAGTTAAGTGGATGCAAGCCAAGATGACCTCATTTTACAGTGTGTAATTGCAACTAGATGAAGACATGTTTTTGTGTATCATGTAAATGTGTAAAAAAAAATTGATAACTTGTAACACTGTGTCTGAGGACAGACTTTGGACAACAATTGATTATTGAGTTGATATATTGAGTTCCACCTTCTCAATATCATCAGTCAACCAAAAGCGCCATCTCGTGGATGGAATTTCTATTACAACATAGATGATGTTTGATGATCAAATGAAGTATTATGAAGAACTTATCAATAACGTGTGCTGCCTACTGTTGCATCATTCATATAAATGTCAGTGTGCCATCAATGGCGTCATGAAAGCACGTATACATCCTTAAGCGTGTTTTACAAATGCGTCCCTGCTTTCTTTTCTTGAGATGCTTCATAGTGTAGAAAATTTGATTTAAGAAACAGTTTTTGCTCAGGGTGAATATAAAATGTGACAGAGGAGCTCTGTCTCTATCATTTAAACAACTTTAATGATAACGATTAAGATTAAAATCACATTAAGTGAGTTAAAAAATCCAGTAGATGGCAGTGTCCTTATAGAAATGTCAGTTTGACAGTTACTGTATCTATTATATTGCTTTGACTTCTGAACTGTTAGCATCTTTTGAGCAGATTGCTTGATCAGGTTAGTTTAAGTAAATTGTATATGAGCATACGTACATATTTCATTCTCAAATCTACGGAATGTATCAAGTGAATACTTTAAAAAGATAAAACAAAAAAGATAAAGAAAGCATTATGTAGAGCCATGGCAATGTAAAATGTATGACAATGTATGAAATGACTATTAAAAACTTGCTTTATTAAAAATACTTTTTATTAATCTGTTTTTGTTTTATAATCCACAGTCTGGGTTTATTAATGCTTGTATCCCTTTATTTTGGCTCATGATGTAACCACAAATAGCCTATGTTGCTCAGTTCACAACACTAGATTTGCAGTGACCAATAAGGCTGAGCCACTGGAGAAAAGCTCTCTCAAATATGAATTATTGAACAGCATATGAATATATCTTTTATCTATGGATAAAAGCACCTGAGACCCATCTGAACCGTAATTCCGTAAACCGAGACTGTTTTTATTAATTGATTTTCATTAACGTAAGCGCAAGTAGGCCAGAATCACTAAAGTGCAAAATTATGTTGAACAATACTAGGATAATACTATTAAAATCACATCTCATATACATTAATTGCCAGAGGTGGAAAGTAACGAATTACATTTACTCGCGTTACTGTAATTGAGTAGCTTTTTTGTGTACTTGTACTTTTTTAAGTAATTTTCTTAATCTGTAATTTTACTTTTACTTAAGTATATTTTGTGTGAAGTATTGTACTTCGCTACATTTTAAAACTCATTCGTTACTGAGTAAAAAAAATCGCTCCGTGGAAACAACTGCAGCAAATAATGGGCAGAAGAAGAAACTGGCGCTAAAATCACAAGAAAGATGCAGACGGACATGACAGGCGTTATGATGCAGACCCAGCTGAAAACCAGACCCCGTCGTACTCTGCTGAAGTTGAACTCGAAGGAAATGAAGTGAACCCCTGGCCATATTCATGCTCTATTATGCAGTGTTAGTTGTGTTTGCCTCGGGAGACCGAACTAGCAGCTTATAAATATATCGACATCACCCTTCGCAAGCATGTGGAGATAAGGTAAATACTTGCATCGTTGCATTGGTGGTTAAAATGAAGCTTTTACGGTTTAGCAAAAGGTTTTGCACAAATGAGCCAAAAAGACAGTGGTGCAGGGTGTGCAATATCGTCTGCGAAAATATAGTAATTGTTGTTTTAACGATGTGCGATTTGACATTATCAGTATTTTGCCAAAAACCAAACAAATCACTCTAAACCAGCGGTTCTCAATTCCAGTCCTCGCGCCCCACCGCTCTACATATGTTTCATGTCTCTCTTAGTTAACACACCTGATTCAGATAATCAGCTCGTTAGAAGTGCGCTCCATGAATGAACTGTGTTCCGATTGACATGCTCCCTACACAGTGTCCATTGCTCCCTACTCCCTGAGCAGGGGAAAGCCGCTGAAGTTTACTTCACTTCAGAACATTCATTCATGGATTTGCGTTGCGCAACATCTTTACGCACGGACGAGTGTGACATCATATACGTCTGTAAATATATACAATTTAAATTCACGTCTCGCACACTTCAATGCACTATGAATGGAATACGTTCGCTTCGAACTGGAATCATGGAGGAATATCGTGTGATGTCCACTTCGCAGGGCACTTGCGTTCGAATAGAACAAACGTCTGAAGTGATAAGAGTAACATACGAAATGTACAGAGCGGTGGGGCGCGAGGACTGGAATTGAGAACCGCTGCTCTAAACAGTGTGCTGTGAAATCTAGTAACGTTAGATTAGACTAATCCGCGTGCATCTGGAGTGCTTTCTTTCACTGCGTGATTCAGTCTGTTAAAATGCGTTTAGAATGATCACAAAATTGAAGATATAGAAGCAGAAAATGTATATATTTATATAATTTAATATAGTAAGTCAACATCACATGAAGAATGCCGTTTTTCTCAAAAAATCACCATGATTACATAGGCCTGTAGTTTTGCTTTTTACACAGTTAAAAAAACAAGTTAATTAAGAGACTTACGTTTTAGACACATTGCCTGTTTTTGCTCTATTTCGACAACAAAAATAATTCCATACACAGTTTTGCGTCTCTGACTCTGAGCAATGACGTGTTTTGTTCCTGAATGAATTAACCGTTTAAATGATTCCGTTCAATCGCAATGACTCTCTAATGAGTGACTTACTGACACCTGCTGGTGGTTCTAATTTAACATTTAAAGTATCTTTTGATTTATTTATTTTTAATTTCAAATGACTATTTAACATTTGTGACCCTGGCCTGGAGCACAAAACCAGTCTTAAGTCACTGGGGTATATTTGTAGCAATAGCCAACAATATATTGTATGGGTTAAAATTATACATTTTTATTTTATGCCAAAAATCATTAGCATATTAAGTAAAGATCATGTTCCATTAATGTATTTAGTAAATTTCCTACTGTAAATATATCAAAACTAAGAGCTTAATTTGAACAACTTTAAAGGAGATTTTCTCAATATTTGGATTTTTTGCACACTCAGATTCCATATTTAAAAATATTGTCCGATCATAACAAACAATACATCAATGGAAATATGATTTATTCAGCTTTCAGATGATGTATAAATCGCAATTTAGGAAATTGGTTTTCTGGTTCAGGGTCACATTTTATGTCTTATTTATCAAAGCATTATTTCTGCATTTGTAACTGCAGGCTAAATGCATTCATGTCAGTGTGTAATACATCTATGCCACTTCAGATGAAGCTTCTGCGTTTCCTCTGCATTGCAAAGATGCATTTTGTTGATACTGATTTAATTTGCCTGGTAACAGCCCAAATGTCTTATTATTCTAATTAACCGATTAATTTAATTAAAAACACCTAGTTTGAGATTTATAGGCCCATATCCCAGGTGTGTCAAACTCAGTTCCTGGAGGGCCACAGCCCTAAAGAGTTTAGTTCCAACCCTGCTCCAACACACACACACCATGTAGTTTTCAAATAAGCCTAAATGATTAGTTTAGCTGTATCAGATGTGTTTAATTAGGGTAATATCTACACTGTGTAGGGCTGTAGTTTGACACCTTTGGTCGATCCCATTTTTCCCTCCCTCCCATTGTTAAAATGTAACTAAGTACTTTTTACTCAGAGTAAATTTTAAATGAGCTACTTTTTACTTTTACTTGAGTAGATTTTTAGACTGGTACTTTTACTTGTACTTAAGTAAAATTTCAGTAATGTAATGGTACTTTTACTTGAGTACAATATTTTTGTACTCTTTCCACCTCTGTTAATTGCCATATAACAGGTTTTACACATCAAAGGTTGACAAAGTCTTTTTAAATATTTAAAACGGCATCAGCTTTAGAAAACTCTGTTTAATGCAATTCATTTTGAGCTGTGTGTCCTTTTGTTTCAGACACAATAATTAGATGAGTGATGTCTGCTGGAGGATGAATGGGGATGTTGTTTCGACATCAGGACTTTTCCTTGAGGCTGATTCTCAGCCTGCAATGACATTAGTCGAAGATGTTCTAGCTCACACTATACGGCCTCACACGAGTCTTGCATGTGGTGTGACTCCAAATGATGACATCACCAGTAGGAGGAAAATGAATGCCCCTTTGAGACACTGATAGTGCAGGGTTTATGAGTGTGTAGGCTCTGTGTTGCAAGAATAGAAGCGGCCATTTAGAGCTCTTTGAGGGTCTTAAAGCTGATTTCATTCCACCCCCAAATGCCAGCGTCTATGTTCATATAGTTAGTGCATTAGAAATCACTGTCGGCAACTGCCAATAGTGGCAATCAGACCTCTGTGGACAATGGTTCTTTGTTTGGACATAAACACATGAAAGGCTGTTCTGAACAAACTTAAACCTCATGACCAGAATCATATGTGGCACCTTCAGTTTTGTGCATCAGTTTGGATTATGTAAAAAAAAAACATCAATAAAAGAACATAACATTCCCCATATGTGAATTAGAATACTGTATCATCTCTAATAAATCATAGGCCTATGGGTGAGCATCTTTGCACCGCTGGACTTTTAGTGTATCATAAAATACAATATTTGCTCTCGGATTACACAGAATCGAAAAAAACCTGTAAAAACAGGGCACAATGTATTCTATTACTATGAAGAAAGTTTCTGTATTTATTGTTTTACAGGCGTTTTACCTGTATTTGAATTTTGCACTTGATTGCATTTGTTTAGGATTAAAAGAAATGTCCATAAAATTACTAGATTAGTACATATGTTTTTTTTTTCATACACATCTCAAATTAATTGTAGTTAAACAACATTGCATTGTGGAAATTACATTTATTTTTTTAAATAAAACATTTACTTAAAAACAAAACTATTTTTTATGTATTATTTTATGATTTTATGTATCCTACATATACAAAAACACTTTTTTATGTATCCTTTTATGATTTTATGTATTCTAAGTATGCAAAAAAAATTAAATCCACACTTTTTGACAAAAGAAGCTTGATTGAAGATGCATAATAAAAAATATTCATGTATATTCAATACAACTGGATAATACAAATATGAACAAATATTTTGCTTTTGAATGCTTCAGACATATATTATTTATTTGTATATTTTATAAAATTTTCATCGCAGTATATACACTATATAGGGAATTGTGTGCTTCTAATTTTATAGCAACAGTTTGGACAGGACCCTTTTCTATTCTAACATGACAGTGTCTCTGTGTATAAGACAAGGATCAGAGAGAAATGATGATTCAGTCAGTGTGGAAGAACTTGACTGGTCTGCAGAAAGACAAGTCCTAATCCCAGCTGAACACCTCTGGTGTGACTTTAAATGCAGACCTTGAGCCAAAAACTCATCTCCAAACACCAATGACATATGGGTACATATGGGTACAGTCATTTCCTACACTTCAAAACTGTTGCAACAGGTGGAAATAAAAATTTTAAGTACATGAATTATGTTTCCTTCTTTGTTGCCACAGTTTGGAAGTGCCTTTTTCTCTTCTAAAGAAGGGGGTGTCCCAGTACTTTTGTCCATATAATGAATGTACAAGTCATTGGTGTTTCGTGATGAGTTTTTGGCTCATGGTCTGCATTTAAAGTCACACAAGAGGTGTTCAGCTGGGATTAGGACTTGTCTTTCTGCAGACCAGTCAAGTTCTTCCACACTGACTGAATCATCATTTCTCTTTGATCCTTGCCTTAAACACAGAGACACTGTCATGTTAGAATAGAAAAGAGTCCTGTTCAAACTGTTGCTATAAAATTAGAAGCACACAATTCACTAAAATATCATTATATGCTTAAACATTAAGATTTGTACTCATGGAAATTACTAAAGTAATCAAACCTTTCATTAAAAGGGGGTGACCCAATACTTTTAGCAATATAGTGTGTATATATATATATATATATATATATATATAAACACACAATACTTTTGGCAATATAGTGCATATACATATAGTGTAATTATTATGTGTGATAGTGTCAACATTTCCTTTTTAAGATTAAATGACATTATGGATCACTTTCTTATTGATAAGCAATACACAAACACACTCACTGAGCTGTTAAAGGCAACCGATGGCTACTTTGTCTGATTGACTACAACCATTAATCATTTATCCCGCGGCACTCATGCATTATCTCGAGTCTCCACGTTTTCAGGGTGGCAACCGAGGCAACGCTCTCTCGATCTGCAGTCTCATTGGTTGACCACACGCTCGTCACTCCCCCATCCGTCGGAAGTGCGTTCTCCTCCTGCGTCTCCCTACAGTCTGAACCCGCCGGAGAGCTCGTGCTGTCGGCCTCTTCCTCACGCCTTTGCTCGGCTTGTCAAGCAGAAGCACGGGCTTGGCGGATCGGAGATTTGGCCTCGGATTATGCTGCCATTCCAACCGACCAGAACGACGCGGGACTCCGCTGCTCTCCTGCTTTTTAAAAGCCATTCTCGGGAATGAGCACTTCTGTGTTTTATTCACCAGGGCTGAGCGTATGTGGGACAGCAGCGAGTCTATAACAGCCTTCAGACAAAAGACTGCTGCGAAGTTATATTCACAAATAAAAAGGGTGAGTACGCCAGTTTGCGGTGTCCGCTCTCTGGATTGCAATGCGCCATGCTTTGCGTATTCGAACACGCGTTATTTCGAACCGCTTTTATGCGTGATTTAATGTAACGGAACGCGAGTGATGTCACCGCTGCTTTTGCATGTTTCCCCTCTGCGAATGTTACAATGTAACATTCCAACATTCTCCAGTGTGCGAGTGTCTCTCTCTCTCTCTCTCAAATTCAAATAAGTTTATTAGTCTCTCACAATGTTGCCAAAGCATCAATATATATACTATATACAACAATCATAGGTAAATAAATAACAACATAAATAATAAATAAAATCAAAATCATTCTAAATACATGAAAAGATCAAGTTGGTCAGTATCAAGTGAAATCACAATGTTGAACATCTAACATTGTGAATGGTTAACACATATACAGTATATACAGCGAGTGCAGCTGTGTTCTCATCTTCTTCCGAAATAAGAAGGGCATAACAACATATCTTAAATAAATAAAATCAAAATGAGCTCCGTAAGGGATCAGGGCTTCAAATCTGGGAAAAGATGTTTCCCTCAATTTGGAGATATTTGGGACACATCATCAGAAAGTGTTTCAAGTGAATCCTCTATTTGTTGAACATCTAACATTGTGTCTACAGATCCTCTGCTCTCGCTCGGTCCATGTTTGTCACATATTTAGTCTTCCTCTCTCTATCTCTAGATCATGCAGCTGTGTTCTCATCTTCTCCCGTAGAAGGGCATTTGGAGAGGATTTGTTTTCTTTAATGGTTTAATCAATGAGCTAATTGGCAAATGTAGTGGTTCGGGCTTTTAGGGTTGAGTAGCAAATCTGGGAGAAATGTTTTCCCTCATTTTGAAGGTCAAATATTTGGGACACATCATCAGAAAGTGTTTCTCATCCTCTATTTGAGTGTCTTTTAGATCACAGTGGTGTCAATTTCAGATCCTCTGATCTCGCTCGGTCCATGGTTTTGGGGGTTAAGCTGTGTCGGTTCCTCTCTCTATCTCTAATCATGAGGAGCTGGGTTTTATGGACGTATTTGGAGAGGATTTGTCTTTCTTTAAATGGTTTAATCGAGTAAATAATTGTGTTTAAGGTGGTTCTGTTTAGGGTTTGAGATTCTTCTGATTTCAGGCGATTTTGAAGGTCTTTATATTGGACTATTTTTAGGATTCAGATTGATGGAGGTGATGCTTTTAGAACTGAACACATCTCTTCTGGAATTTCTCAATCTTCAGTGGGTAAAAGGTTTTGGGGGTTAAGCTGTAATCGGTGAGGAGCTGGGTTTTATGGACGATCATGAGCGAGTGGTGTTTAGAGGATGAGATTGGACCCCCTAAAATGTTTTTGATAATTTCTAGTTGGTTTCATTTTTCTATTGGCGAGGAGGGCTTTATATTGGACCCAATTTTTAATCTTTATTACTGGATCCCCAGATTGGATGGAGGTGATGCACTCCCGTAACTGAACACATCTCTTCTGGAATGATTGCGTGAATCTTCAGTGGGTAAAAGCCCAATTTTAATTGCCAAACCGTCTGCATTTGATGGCATATTGGATGTAGATCTATGGACCTCTCACTCGTTTTTGATACCTGCTCGTAGTTGTAGTTTTTCTTATTGAAGTTTTATCCCAATTTTTTAAACTTTATTACTGTCCCCAAATTTCACTCCCGCGCGCGTTTGATACTGTAGAATTTGTTTAATGATTGCTTGTATATAATTTAACCCCATATTTTAATTGCGTTCGAAACCGTAATATGATTTGCGTGGCATAAAAAGCCCTCTCATCTTGTACCTGCTCGCACTGAAGGAAGGATAGACAGTAGGCTTATACATTAAAATCATCACTAACACTAGCGCGCGCGTTTGATACATTTGAATGATTATATTCTATGTATCCTTCTGCTTTCGATTTCTCCGAGCGTTGTTACAAAAATACAAACAAGCTAGCTACCGAATACACCTCGTTGTTACGCACTCAAGGAGGATAGACAGTAGGCTATTCCTTATCATTGTAGCAGCTACATGTAGATTATATTCTCGTGATTTCTCCGTACAAAAATACAAACAAGATATCTTGGGTGCTAGACTACACCTCGTAGCAGTGGTAGTTCCTTAATTGCTAAGTACGTGTTTGTAGCTAATTGTCCTTGGTGCTACTAGTTATGGTAGTTAAAACGTGTCTAGTCCACCATCAAGATGTTGAAAATTATGCGTGAGGGAAAGTTTTTTTTTTACTTTAACCCACATTATTGCAGTAATTTTTAAATGGTCGTTGTGACAGATTAATTATTTTTTTTAAAGTATACAAATACTCCAACCCCATTTCTGAGCTGAATACACGTGAGTTTCTTAAAATTGTACTTTTGCCCAGTTTGGCACGAATATAACTATCGTTTGTTAATTAATTCAGTTAGTAAGGTTATGTTGCAGGACGCTCTTGCCCTAAGCCACTCCACGTCTTTGTCTCTGAAAGTAATGGTACACAAATAACTATTCTTTACTTTTTTTCCTTAGTTTTTTTTCCTCCTTTAGAAAGAAAACACACTTCCGCCCCTTAATGTTGTCCAAAAGCCAAGCCACTCATCTGGACCCCATGAGAATAGGCGTGTCGAACTGAGAGAAATTGCAGAGGATATTTTCTGGGTTTAATATGAGGCTGCTTAACAGCGGTAGTCTAACTTTGTCCAGTTTTTCTTTTTAGGGTGAAGCACTTAAGAAGGTCCTTATAGTGTATAAACAGAATATTTGTGTATTATAATATCCTATTATAATGACTTTTTATTGCTTAAACTGTAGTAGTGTAAATTTGGTAATTGTGCCTTTGAATGGCTTAAATGGGCAAGATTTCCTATTACACTTTCAGCATGCTATTTTTGATTTAGCACCCTGTACATTTGTCCTTTTTTTCTCAATTTGGAGCAAACAGACAGTTGGGTTGCATTTAGTTATGCAAGATATGTAGTCACTGGTCAGTTTTATGTGTTGAACTATACAGTTTTGCAGCAACATTTCATTTTTTTCTGTGATTTATACTGTTTATTTGTGTTATGTGTGTAGTTTCGTACTATTTTTCTTTCTCAATCTTGCTCGCACACCGCTGCTTTCTAACTCTTGCCACACATTGCAATACATTCAAGTAATCCATGTATTTAATCCATGTATGTATTGTTTCCAAGGTATTATTATATAGGATATATGATCAATGCAAACTTATGAGGAGTCACTTCTTTAGAATGCATTAGTCTCTTTTGATCTCTGATCATAGTAATGAGTACACACATGCAGGGTAGCGGTAGATGTGCTGCTGAGATCATGACACTCATTCACAATGGCACTTCATCCACGCACTCATGACCCACACTGCCAAATTGAAGTGCCTTTATGCAGGAGAGCTAGAGCTTAGTGCTTGAGCTCTGGCCTTGTTAATTTTGGGGAACTCTCGTGCTTTTCCGCATCTTCTAATCCGAGAGAGAGCTGGATCAGAGCAATTTTTGAGAGAAGACAGACTGTCTCAATTTGACTGTCTAATTGGGAGTCTGAAGAGAACTTCCACAATCCACACGATTTGCAAAGTCACAGAAGTGAGTTATCCAACTGCTCTCATTATGTCTCATCTCTGAGCTCGTTTATTATAGCAGAAAGAAGGGCTAGACATTTGTTTGCTGAGAATGCATTGAGTTAAAAAAAGTTAATTCTTCAATAAGTCTTCAAAAAGTTTTCACCTTTGTTGTCCCAGGAACATTTTGGAGAGGATACCCGCTCTGTGCATTCATTCGTGGAAGCCAAAGCTGTTTGTTTTTGCGAAAGTGATTTGCATAGTCAAGGAAAAAAATATGCCAACTCCCATGGAAAAACAACAAGGCTGATGCATCTGATATTGCGGTACGTTAGAGATGTATTTGAAGGCTGAAAGGGTCGAGTTAGAAAAAAAAAAGCGTGTGAAAATTAAAAGATTCCATGTAGGGCTGCAACAACTAATCGATTATTATCGATTAAGAAAATCATCGACAACGATTCTCATTATCGATAAGTCGGGTCTGCCCACAGTGCACGTCCAACTTCAGCCGGTTGCGTCAAATTACAGCACTGAATAACGCATTTCTATCGACAAAATGCATCTAAAAATAGTGGAGGAAACAGAATGAGATGCTGCGGGAGAAGTAGGCTACGTGATCCAAGCTGACCTAAACATGAGAATTCTTTATTTTAATGCATTAGCGTAATGGCTCTTTGACAGATGCGTGCATCCTCAGTGCAAACACGTTCAGTTTACGGTCATATCCTTATCTATAAATGTCACAGATTCACGCGAGCACTTGCATTTTTGCATAAAGGTCTGTCCTGACAGCCTGTGTTAAGTATAAAATACCGAATGAGCGCCGGGCGGAAGCGTGCACGCGTGTCAGACAGACGGAACACAGAGGGAGACAATTAAAAGGCTATTCAGCGCAAAAATATCCATTGTGCTGAAATATCTGTTGTTGAAAGTTAAATTAAGGCTTAAGTCAACATGCCGTGCGAGTATTTTATGAGAGTAGGAACTGTTAAGGGATAACAACAGCGTGTAATTCTGAGTATAAATATCAGACGCTTCATAGCCGCCTTATTACAGGATAAATAAATTACACGTGACTGATCAAAGTGAACATGTTCCTACTAGGGATGTCACTTTTCAGTTTCCATAATCGGTCGTCGTTTAAATTAATATTTTATGATGATCGATCAATTAATCGATTAATTACTTTAACCTTAAATGAGGATTTATAACTACTGCAAAATGCCATCATGTCTATTGCAGTGCTCTACAGAGCATATGTTGTTCTCGCGAAGAACACAGACACAAGGATCCACCAATGACATGATTGAATAATTAAGTAAATATAATTCAGGATGTGCAAATGCCACTCTTCTCTAAAAGGGTGTGAGCGCTGAGCTTCCTCACCGCCGAATGAGAAACTACACACTGCACCTTTAAATTAATGGGTTTTTTAACATTAACTACTGTGTGTCTAAATAAAAGGCTAGTGCCACTTCCTCACCCGAATGAGAAGGGTTTTAGTCAAATAAAAGGATGGTAAAATGAATGGATGTGATTACAATCATTTGATAAAAGGAAGAGAGCGCGCCGTATATGCACGGATCATTATACTTGTGTGCTGTTTCATATCCTGCCACGGAGACTGCTGAATGCGCCTTTTCAGGGCTCTAAATGGTTTCATGGTGCTTTCGAGAAAAGAAAAAAAAGTTTTCAGAAACTTTGTGGTTCAAAAAAAAAAAACATCATAGCAATGTTGAAGGGCGGACCCCCCCTCTGCAATTGACATTCCCGTGTGCTGCTGCATCGGATTGATTTAAATGCGTGCATGTTGCCAAAAGATTTAGCGCCTTTGTAGACCCCCATCCCAAACGCAAGTATGTGACGCGTGGAGCTCTGTGAGCCGCGAGATGCGCGCTTTCTCTGCATCCGCTTCCAGAACAGATATTATTGCTTCTCTAAATGTACCGGCGCACAGGAATTGCTTGTCTTGTCTTATATTGTGTATTATTTGTTTCAGCAAAATAAAATTATAAATTAATATTTTTGTGCAGACACTGGAAGGGAGAGCTTACCCATTTATTTTCATATTCATCCCGAAAACATTTTATAAAGTAAAACATTTTATTGTGAGTATTACAGAGAGACGATGACACAGTTATTTTTTACTTTTACTTTTAGAGGTACAAAGCTTTGTTAATAAGATAAATAATTAATACACACATTTAAGTTAAAAGGCAAATCCCTTCATTCAGTTACATCGCGAAGATGTTGATGCTATGTAGGGGTGTGCATGCCGAGGCCAAAGATCAAGAAGGACAAACTTGGCCATCCGAGGGGCATGTGAATTGTTGTTTTAACATGCAATTTGACAATATCAAGATTTAAAAAAAATAATAAAAAAAAACGCCCCTAGAGAGTGCAAAACAATAATTTAGATTTTATTTTTATTCATTTACGTGGTGAATGTTTTAAGTTTAATCGGGTTTTAAGCCATAAGTTACCTTTCCTGTAGAATTGTATAAAATTGTATATCTTTCACCGGCACCTTTAAAATGTTAAGTGATCACAAAATGCAAAAAGTTGGGGCAGAAAATTAGAGCCCTATATTTACGTTTCACATAGAAAATTGCCTGTCCGTTTTTTCTTCAGGTGTTGTTTTTTTTTAAAAACATGATTACAAATGTTTTGAATACAACAGGTTATATTAAAATAAAATTATCCCAAACGTTTCTTCCAGAACCACCGCGTTCTACCAATTGCCTGTTTTGCTCCATCCTCCTCTCAAAAAATTTGAAACATTTTAATGTGAGTATTATGACAGCCACAGCGCTTGTTAATAAGATAAATAATTGTTAAAAGGCTCTCTGAGCGAACATGAGTTTTTGATTCAATGATTCAATCGTTTATTTTTTGTGTTCTGTTTTTCCGAATCGCAGTGACTTTAATATTATTTATTGTTTTCTTTTCCCACCTCACTTTACCCTCTATTTGCAATTAATTTATTTATTTAGTCACTTTTAATCACTGTTTTCGCATCTCTTACTCAAAACCAACAAAAGTAACATGGTAAAAGTCGTGTGGGGGGATGTTTGTTTTTTTCAATTTTTTTCACAATTTCACATTTAAAGATTTTCGTTTTTTTAAATAATTTTAAATATCAGATTTTGTGGCCATGAATTAAGAATTCTAAATGTTACTTCTGCAAAGATTTATTTTGAAATAATCTTAAATTGTTCCTGATTAAAAGTTACGCATTTAAGTTAAATCTATTTAAACTTAAATGGAAAGATTAATTTCTATCACTGGGTTGACCACACAGAATTCTATAAAAAAACTGGAACAAATTAATAAAACACTACAAAATATTGAAACATGGACAGATATAATTTTTTTTCTGCCACGTATTAATATACATTTAAATCAAGTCGTTTGTGTCTGTTTTTCCGAGGAAAATTTAATATTATTTATTGTTTCTTTTCCTAATTAACCCTAAGTTTATTTTATTGTTGTTCACTTTTAATCACTGGAAAGAATAGATTTTGTGGCCTATATCATTACTATGTCCTGCTTTTTCTAGGGAACACGTCAGGAATGAATTAACAGTTGTAGGAAAGAATAGCCTATATCTGTCCTGCTCGCGTCCGCAAAGCGAAGTGCCCGATATGCAACAATTATCTAGGGAAATTATAATTGAGTATGACTTATTACTACATTTCAATACAAAATAACTTTGTACTGTATCTGTTTTAATACACTTTTAAAGTTTGGATCATATTAAAAGCGTAGTTTGTACATTAGTAAATTATTTTATTGTAAGATCCAGCCCCTTCACCGTCACTCACAGCCGTTTGCACGTGTTTTGAACATGAGCCGCACGCACCCCAAAATGAAACTGCTTAATCGACCATCGATAGCTTTTATCGATTATATCTCTTATCGACAATTAATTGATCGTCGATTAATCGTTGACATCCCTAGTTCCTACAGAAAATTACTCTTACCTGTTGGTTAACACTGAGTTTCTGTTTTTATTCGTCTTTATTATCTTTATTATTATTAATTTTTTTAATAGAGATTTAAACTATATTCACTATTACAGTGCTTTACAAATTTATTAAAACACATTTATGTAAGGTTTTTAACAAATTATGTAAGGTTTGTGCCACTGCTGCTCTAAACTAACAGCATTGGTGATTTACCAAAGTCATGTTTTAGCTTTCTGTATTGGTTAGTCCTCCAATATGCGTAAGCTCTTTAGTAACAATAGTAGGCTATTTCTAATGCTATAATATAATTATTGCTGTTATCTATGAAAGAAAGGCAGAGCACTTCATGGTGTTTTTTTTTTTTTCAGATACCCAATTACAGTCAAAAAGTACATAATGGCAGCAAGAATGCAAGCTGTTGCAAGGCATAGGAGGCCATTTTTGTTATAGTGGGAATTAATACTATTTGGATGTTTCAGTTTGTTATTTGCCCAATAAATGACAAAGTTTTTAGATTTAAACAATTTTTTCGACAGATTCCTAAAATATGTGTTTTCTCTTTATTATGATTATTAAGTACTGTATGTATATAATTCAGTTGGCACGTTTGTTTGAAAGACATTGGACAGAATGTGGAGTAGTGTGTTTTTTGTCAATAAAATAAAAAAAACTAAATGTTTTTTAATCCGATTAATCAAAATAATAACCGGCCAACTAATCGATTATCAAAATAATCGTTAGTTGCAGCCCTAATTCCATGTCTCATCATGTCGTATAATTGAAGTGGATTGTGCTGCAGGTAAACGTAAATGTTTTTTGTGCGTTAAATTGTCCAACTAATGAATTTGTTGAGTTGTAATATAACTGCAGTGTGCAGCCCGTTATATGTCTCGTGGTCAGCATCAAGTACATGTACGTGAATGCTGTTGCAGTGCAATGACAGAACATGGATTCAATTTGGCTTCTAGTGATCATTGGACCTGCGAAGACATTGGTGACTTATTCCCAATGTCCTATTGACAAAGGTATCAACTTCTCAGCAACTGCTGCACTGACAGCTCCAGTTAGCTGAGAACCAACACTCCCTATTCAGTGTTTGCTCTATGTATTCTGCATCTCAGGGTAACATAATAAAAAAAAAAATAATAATTATCGGCAAATCTGTTTTGAAAATGGCCGAGGGTCGCTGATTGTCGTATATTTGAAGTGTTAGAATGCTACTCTGCAGGTGCAACGTTATTTTTTTGGCTGGTGATCAGATACAGTAAATGTGAAATTGTTGATTTAATGTGTGTTTGACAAATATCAACTTCTCAGCACTTAAACATTTAACGAAACCTTTAGAATTGTTGCTGGAATGAAACTGGATAAATGGGTAGCTTAGAGCATTGGTGCTTGAAGCGCTGGATCATTAGATGTGTTCAGTCCAACACCCTATCTCAGTGTGTCAGTGTTTCTTATATAACTCTGCATGACATCTCACTGCTCTTCACTGGCTTTAGTCGTTTACGATTTCAAAGAGGCTTAACATGTACCAAAGGGTTTAAATTTGGTGTCTTTATAATACAGTATGTTAAAACAAAAATGTTAAAACATAATACATGATAGCTTTGATGAACTATGTTTTGTAAGCTATGTGATTTATTGTGCATTTATCCTGTTGGTTTGGTCCCTCTTAATTTTGAGAAAGGTGGTATTTGAAGTTACTTCCTGTAGTAAAAGGAAGCAGCACTGCCCCTTGAATATGGAAACAACAACACATTATGTTAAACTATACTACAAATATGCACTGTTAATACACTTTCAACTAATAAACTATTACAGTTGTACAGAGCACAGTAAGGGAATTGTATTTAGGCTTTCAAGAGTTTGCTAGGAGCATTTTATAAGTCATGAAATTAATATATGGTTAATTCAACAAAGTAATTTGGCTTATGCATAACTGGAAATGTGATTGAACAGAATGCTCACACCATGTTAATTGCTATTTGCTACTCCTACAAACTACTGCCCTGGAAACTAAAAATGGAAGAATATTTAGTTTAGACCTAGGGCAGAATGCACCTTCATTCAAAGAGTTAACTGACATATAGGCCTTGTCCCAAATAGAGCCCCCAGCATTTGAGAATTTCTATTGTTTTTTTATTTGAGATTGTCACATAGATCAATGATTAGTAACATTGATTGTTCCTTGTTTCATCTCAAACCTTTCTACATCTTTATGGATACAATTCTTCAGTGTTTTGATTTTAAGTAATCGTGTCTGAAATAATTTACAAGTCATTTTATTGAATCAGTTTGTATACATCTCTCATTTGTCATTAAGTTGTACTTATAAATGGGTTGCCTTGATCTTGTTCACCTTACCCACTATTGACCATTTAAAATCTCTTATCGATTGACTACTATTTGTGAGCTCCCTTCATAATCAGTAGATGGCAAATGGGATGCCCTACATTGCTTTGGACTTCACATGTGCATGAGCGAGCAATGGCCACAAGACTGGAAATCCACATCAAGTGCACCATTTAAAAGCCTACAATCATGATGCTCTGAGAGCAGAATGAAAAGACTAGGTTTTTTTTTGCTTATATTTGTTGGTTGTATTTGTGCCTTTGGAAAATAAATGCATAGTCTACACACAGAGATACATTTTTTTTGTGTTGCTTCATTCCATGCTACTTGGAGTGTTGGTATGATTTGGATATGTGAATAATATCTTATAGAATCCAGCCTCTCCAGATATTTTGGAGTTGCTGGAAGACTTTTTGTAAGCTTATGAGATTGCCTGTTCAAATATTAAGTTAAGTTCTCCTTTTAATTCCCATGCATTATCCTGGCATTAGACTAGTCAACCATATATTTTGCTCTGTGAAGATGATACGTTTGGTCTCCTCTTGTAATGGGGAGATCTGAGTGTGATCTGCCGGTGGCTTCAATTTAGCATAATTTGTGCAGTGCAACCACAGTGTTTTAAACAAGATCAGCACTTTTTCTTCCTGAAAAAGGGAACAGAAACCACCCCCCAGACAGACTTTTTTTTGTCTGTCTGAATGTTCTGTGTCTGTGCTCCCCCTATCCTTACTTCTTTACCTCTCTATTTTTTGAGTGTGTATGTGTCTGCTGCCATGACAGTGAAAGTTCTCAGTCAGGTCCAGACTGGCTCAGTAATACAGTACATACCAGCAGATCAGCTGGGAGCAGATCCCTCAGTTCATTTATAGCCATGGCCTTGTGTCGATGCATGTCTGCCTGGCAACTCTGTGCTAACTGTACCACTCCTGCACCCACCTAACCTATACCTGCTCTTTGTGTCAAAAATGATGCTCACAAACAAAACCTGTTTTAGTGCTGCTTTATCTATGTCTAACATGTTTCACATTCCATTTTTTCAAACAACCATCTTAACATATCGCCCTACAGTTAACAAACCTCTAACAAAGGCATCTCCAACCCTGCTCCTGGAGAGCAACTGACCTGCAGACTTCAGTTCCAACACTGCTCCGATACACCTGTCTGTGATTATCAAGTAGCCATGAACACTTTGATTAGTTGCTTCAGGTGTGTTTATTTGGGGTTGGAGCTGAAATATGCAGGACAAGTAAGCTCTTCAGAAGCAGGGTTGGAGACCTGTTATTTAACATTTCCCAACCAGTGTACACCAAGATAACATCACAAGTCTCTGATTTATAAACAGCAACAATATTTTAATCGTTAACTTTGTTTCTTTGATAGGTCGTTGTTTCCATTCTATGGAGAAAGTGTGCAAGATGTGGGGTAACCTCAGGAGTCGATGCCAAGCCCTCTTCCACAATGATGGCTCAGAGTCCCATCTGTGTAGCCAGGATTTAGACTGTGTCCACTGTGTGGTGGACTTGGGCAGGAGAGCACATGCAGAACCCTATGAAACTAGGTCTTCCACACCCTCACAGACCTTGTCACCACTCCCACTGGTTCCTGGAGGACGCAGAGGCCATAACTGTGTGGCAGATATTCCCCAGATAGTAGAAATTTCCATTGACAAAGAGAGCGAGGATGCACGGAGGGGTCCCCTTGTCCGTAGGGACTCCTACTCACGTCATGCTCCCTGGGGAGGTAAAAAGAAACATTCTTGCTCAACTAAAACACAAAGTTCGCTTGAGGCTGATAGGAGAACGGGAGGCTCAAGAGGAAGTACAGCTAGGAGGGAGCGTCGCTATGGAGTTAGCTCTATCCAAGAGATTAATGATTCTGTAGGAGCTGGTAGCAGTGGGCGCAGCCTTAGCACCCGTTCTCTACGACAGCGACTTCAGGGACACTGTAGGTTTGTGCCTTCCTCTCCCCACACACCGCTGTTCTCAGTCAGCCAAAGGCCAAGTTTCCTCCAAACGTAAGATCCACCTTACTGAACTTATGCTTGAAACATGCCCTTTCCCACCCGGTTCAGATTTGGCCAATAAGTGGCACCTAATTAAGCAACATACGGCGCCAGTCAGCCCTCATTCCTCAACTGCTCTTTTGGATGCATTTGATTCGGCACATCCATCCCCTGAGGACGAGGAGGAGAGGCTGCGCGAACGACGTAGACTTAGCATAGAGGAAGGAGTGGATCCCCCTCCGAATGCACAGATCCATACGCTGGAAGCAACTAAACAGAACTCTTCCCTCTATAAACTGGGACCAAAGATGGCTCCTGGTGTTGGGGAAGGACTTGGGGAGGGCAGAAGTCTGGGAACAGTCTCCTCTATTTCTGGGATTGCAGCACAGGTTGCAGCGAGTATGGCAGTGTCATCCCACACTGTTGACTTTGACTCTGAGGAGGACTCAACTACTCTTTGCTTACAGACAAGAAGGCCCAAGCAGAGGCATGCTTCTGGGGACACCCACTGCTCCAGACAGACGGGGCCTTGGAAGGTCCACACGCAGATTGACTATATTCATTGTTTGGTGCCTGACCTACAGGCCATAACTGCACTTCCTTTTTATTGGGGGGTGATGGACCGGTACCAAGCAGAATCACTGCTGGACGGACGACCAGAGGGCACCTTCCTGTTACGTGATTCTGCACAGGAGGACTACTTGTTTTCCGTTAGCTTTCGACGTTACAATCGATCACTGCATGCACGCATCGAACAATGGAATCACAACTTTAGCTTTGATGCGCATGACCCCTGTGTCTTCCACTCTTCCACAGTAACAGGCCTGCTGGAGCACTATAAAGACCCTAGTGCCTGTATGTTCTTTGAGCCCCTGCTCACTGCTCCCTTACACCGGACTTTCCCTTTCAGCCTTCAGCACCTGGCACGAGCTGCCATCTGCAGAAACACCACCTACGATGGCATTGGTGCCCTGCCACTGCCTCCAACCATGCAGGACTTCCTGAAGGAGTATCACTACAAACAGAAAGTCCGTGTGCGCTGGCTAGAGAGAGAGCCACCACTCAAGGTTAAATGAGGTCTGGCTCTGCGCCCGAGAGAGGCGGTATTGTGGGCAAGAGCTTTGCAGCCAGAGGAGTATGTGGCTCATATTATCCATCATACAGCTGACTTTAGATACACAGCAACGGAGGATGTTATGAACTTCCAGCAGTTTTTTTTTATTTCTGTTTAATACTACACATGGAATCCATACATATGTTTCAGTGCTCTACATTCTGTCAAGCTAGCTTATCCGCTGAAGTGTTGAGCATGCTGGGAATGAGATGGTCTTATTCTCTCTGCTCTTTTTCCTTATATCCTCTGGATCTCCACTAGCCTGCCCGCATACCCCCTGCATTCTATCTTCTAGTGTTTTACACTATTTTGAGCAGTAAAACTGAGTGTTGTCACATTAACTAGCCTCTTTTGTCAGGCAAATGGATTAACAGAAGCTTAGTCCAGTGATTAAAATATATTCAAGTAATCTTGGAAGTCTTCATACCTGAATATCTGCTACTCTAAAAATTTGATCTCAAATATCTAGTCGCGTAAACTATATGCCTATTTGCTAAGTCACGGCTAATGTACCAGCAATACTTTCAAGATACTTTACAGTGACCTCCTACAAGTGTCAATTTCCCCGAGGCAGCACTTGTTAAGCCTTGTGTACATGGACAGGATCACTGTTATACACGCACCTCTCAGCACTAAGCATGCTTTATTTTTTAAATCGAGGCAGACCGAAGTGAAAGGCATGAATTAATTGCGGGGAGGAGGGAGCACCGTGCACCATGTGCCATATATGATAGAGAGGACAGATTATTTAAATCTAGGCCCTCACTCTAGTGTCATATCCCAGCATAATCCTTGTTTTAAACAATCTATTTTACAATTTTCTATTTTTATCAGTGACAGTCTAAAATAATATATGGCACTTTAATTGTTGTTTGTGTACCGCACAATGACTTATAGACTGAAGTACATGCATATAAACAGATTGTATTGTTTGTCTGTTTTTTTTGGGGGGGGGGTTTTATGGACCTTATTCATAGGATGTCAATTTATCCCCCATTAGTGATGCGCGGATGAGCTAAAACTTCACCCGAATCTGCAACTTCAAATAAATTATCCACACGCAACCTCCCGCACCTATTGTTTTGTCTGATTTAGATAACCGCACCCTGTCGTCACATTGGGGGTTCATATGGTCATGAAAAGCCTGGAAAAGTCATGGAATTTAAAAACCGCAATTTCCAGGCCTGGAAAGTTTTGGAAAAAATAAACCCACAAAGTTTTGGAAAAGCCATGTTTCACAATTCTCTGTACAATAGAGATGTTTAATCAGGTTCCTGAATTTCAGTGCAGTATTACGCATATATCGCATTACTCATTCCTGCAGCTTTCAACTTTAAATTAAGGGAAATTCCTGCAAAACCGTTATTCAATATAGCATGTAGGTTAAAGGAGTAAATAAATTCACACAAACCGTCAGATCAAATCAGTCATTTGGAAACGGTGTGAGTCATTCAGCTGTACTGCGTCTTCTCTCTTTGACCTTCTCTTCACATCGGTGCATCTAGAGCTGAACAATGCGATACAAGACTTTAGCTCATGTTTCGGTACAGTTGACTGAATTGTTGCCGGAACTCACACGCTCCAGAGGCGCTTTTCTGTGCACTCAGTCACATCGAAAGCGTGCGCTTGTTGGCCAAATACACACAAAATTACATCAAAATGGTCGTCCTGGCGAGTATCCTCATAAGCACTGTAGGTTTTGTCTTAAGTTAATGAAAAAAGTTGTGAAATAAAACTCGTGTATCAGTATTGGATCTGTGAAATAGGTCTTGTGACAGCAGCCTAATTAAGCCATACCATTTGTCATTAATGTTAATCAAACAACAAAAGACGGAGAAAATCCCTCACTGCTCTTGACTAAATGTTTTGTTGAATTAATTTTAATTTACAGTTTATTAAATTTCTGTAGCCTATTTAACACACGTTCATATTTTAGAAAATGTAGTTAATATTTGCATCATTAATGATTTATCTTATCCACCCGCAAATAATCAGAATTAAATTTTTTTATTACTCGACCCGCAGATTATCGATCGCGCCCGAGGATATAACTATCATCTGCGCATCACTATCCCCCATATTCTCCACATGAGTCACCCTAAGTTTGTGTCAAGCGTCTCTTACCTTGCCTGTGCATATGGTATGTACTCGAGGCTAATATGGTTATATATGCAACAGCCGAACGTGGACCAAGTTAGTCTCTAAAACTTGTATAGATACCTCTAAGATTGTTTTCACTTTAGATATTGTTTGAAACCAGACAGATGCCATCACTGCGCATATATATTTAATGTTTATTGGATTGATGTCCAGTTATGTTATAAAGTGTGATTGGTTCCACTTGATAATGTTGCACTTGTATTCATTATAAAGCATGCAGCTATGCTTCTTTCATCATAATTGTGTGCACTAGGGATTGATATTCCCTCGACACTGTAAAGATATAGTTATACAATTCTATACTTTTGATGTGCTTGGTCTTGCACACACACACACATTTTTTTTTTTATAAAAAGTCAACAAAATCACGTTAATGTTTAATATCAGATGTTCAGTGTTGCAATGGTAGACTTTCAAGGTCCAAGCAAATATCAGACCATGCATAATAATATGTAAAACTAGTACAATTTGCAGTATTTGGGTGTTTGATGATCAGCGACCAAAGGTGTGCATCTCTAGATTGTTTTTGTGAATGAGAAATCTTCCACCATGCCTTTTGATTATTTATATTGAGCTCAATGACTTAATTATAGTATCAAGTTTTCTGGCAGAGTAGCACCCATTTTGAAGCCATTTATTTGAACTGCAATTAAATCTTCAATTAAACTTTCAAAATACACCTCGGTTGTCACTGAAAGGAAGTTATTTTGTTAATTTTTTACTTTTTTTTTTTTACTCTATTTTTCCGTTTGAATGACCTGAATAAATACGCAAAAACAACAATCTTAACATTTATTCCACCCTGCACACTGTATGCTCTGTATACAGGCTCACATTGTCAACTGTGTAGTGGTACATGTCAGATCATGTCATCTGCTTTTAAGACATCAGCTTTGAGAATAATATGCCTTTCATTGAATTTAGAGAAAAATAGACGCACTTGGTCACAGCAGGCAGTTTCACAACCTCTCTCTGATCCATACATGCTGTAAAAAAATAAAAACAGGTTGGCCTGGTTTTAGTTGGTTTTCCAGGATTTAAGCTGGGAGGCCAAATAAACCAGAATAAGTTGGTCTTCAATTGGTCTGTTTTTTTATATAACATTTAAATTTGACTATTATGTGTAGTCCATTTTTTGTGTTCAAAAGTACCATGGTTTTTAAGATTTGGCAACAATGGGATGTGGACATGTACCATTATAGTGCCATGTTTTTAGTTGGTTGTTCTATGATATTACTGTAACCTGGTACCACCACAGTACGTTTTTGTAAAGAAATGCACATAACGCTAACCCAAGGAAATGTTTCCCCTATAGCAAACTTTCAACAATGCTGAAGGCATTCAGTAGAAATCCGTAAAGCTCTTTCCCATTTCAGGAATGAGTTCAGATGATTTAAGCCGCTGCTTTTATGACAGAAAGCTTAATTTTCAAGGGTGTTGGTTTGAGGGCTGTTAAACGCTTAGTGATAGCCTGGTCCTCACCAAATCCTTTGCAATTTTTTTTTAACACCAAGGCATACATGCAGTCGTTTGGGACTTTGTATGCCACTGCACAGTGAGCGAGTCTCTCCTGTCAGAGTTACACCCTGCCCTGCCATACAGGCACTAATCACAGGCTAAATTTAATGTGCTAGCCTCTAAATTTACCACCTGCTAAAAGGACCACTCTGTGTTTCTTGATGGGCGCTGCTGTGAAAATAGACAAGAGAGGGACTTTTTGCTCTAATTTTTCCTCTTTCTCCCCGGTCTGACCACATCTTCAGAATCACCCTCTTTCTTGGATATAGTGCTGAACGCAGTGTGAGTTGTGTTTTGTGTAGTCTGGATACTAGCTAAAGTTAGTATTAGCAAGAGGCTAAGACACACAGTGCTCCATTCAGGAATATTGGGTGCTGCGAGGAATGGGGCTGGTTTTTGAAACCGTTATTTAGTTAATAGTTTAGTGAAAGTATTACGAGGGAAGTAACACACCAAACTAATCCAACACAGTGTTCTCCAGTAACTCAGGCCTGGTTTATTGTGTTTAAAATAGTAACGGTGGGACTGCAGAGGTCAACAAAGATTACAGTGAGGAGTCTTGTTTTGAGAATTCTATGAGCTGTGTCTTGTGCTTATGGCCTAGGGATGCTTTGTCCCTTTTTTCATGATTAACAACTTGATAATTGTGAACCCGTTTCTCTATATGGGGGAGTCTGATGTTCTTTCTGCCCTTTTTCCCCATGGGAAATTTCTTATGTCAGCCACCGTAGCACATACTGGACATATGACCATGTTAAGGACACCCTGCTTGCAAACTAGCCGGTGAAAAACTATTTGATACATGCACGCATACTTATGTACCTATAGTTGTTAAATGTTGAGATTTATCATAGAGTGGACTTTATGCTACAGACTGTGGCAGGGCAGCAATTGATCTTGAACTTACTAATCCTTCGGTTTAGATCATAACTCTTTTTAGCTCTACTTTAGTGCCAACTTGTAAAGCTCTGGGGCCTCATTTTTTACACATTTGTATAATAGTCCTTAATATGAAAGCATGATAATTGCATGAAAAGCTTTTATCTGCCCATATTCATTGCAACAAAATTTGGATATTCCTAAATTTTGGTTTATGTAAATATGGTCATTTATTTACTCATTTAGTCAGTTCATGCTTTTCACTTGGTTTACGTACAAGAACGCTGCAGTGACCGTTTTAGCCTTCGTAAATCCCAATTTGTTCCTACGCAGGATCAAATCCGTGGACTTTAGGATTAAATCTGAATTTACATGGGTTTTATAAATGAGGCCTCTGATCTTTTCGACTTTGGTGCCAAAATATGTTGCGAAAGGAGTTGAATAGTTTTATGCAAGAAAAGTAGCATTTAACAAATTATTTTTACATAAACCGTATCTCTAATACACATTGAGTGTGATGTAACCATGGTTGCAATCTTATGTCACTTTAATGCTATATGTGCACGCTTGTAGCAGTATGTATGTGGGTGCTGTGGTGACGGGGCTTGACGATGATGGGGGCTAATGGCTGTCATTCTGCCTCCTCGACCGCCTTATACATTCTGACCAATCTCAACAGCCTTCGCAGCTGCCACAGACTAACCGATCGCTAATCCTACAGTATATCACCAAATATTGTTCTCTGTTACCTTCGATCTTCTCATTTTATGAACTAATATCTGGATGAAAGATGTGTTTTTAGAAAACAAAGATGTTGATGTTTTTGTTTTGTTTGTCCTCTGAATTTTTTCTTTGACTTGTTTTATTCTTGGCATAACCTGTTCATTGTTACAGCCAATGCACTTGTAGATGTCACTCTTGGTGCTTTGTGAATGCTTTATTGTCTTAATATTATTAATAAAATATTGAGTGTATTCCATGCAGTAAATAGATATGATCACAAATTGGTTTCTTTCATCATTATTTTGGTTTCATACATCATTTGTCACTTTACCGTAAAGTCAACATTGACCTTAATGTATGTTACTGACCTTTTTGTGCACAGTTCATCAGTGCATGTCATTGTGAAGAAATACAATTCTAATCGGTATCTACCTCTAAAATGATTCTCCACATCACCAGGCCCTCTTATTTTTCAACTCCTTCCCTTCAAACAAAGTTTCACTATCCAATCAATTCTGCTGAAATTATTTTTTTGTAAGTAAAATGGTGCACAAAGAAGGTTTTGTATTGACTTTAGTAACAAAAATCTTATTCCATCATAACAGAAATTCACATAAGCTGGACTGAGTTTGGCCTGGAGGTCAGCGGTATTATTTGTCCTTTTGAAATGAAATATAATTAGCATCCAGGTTATCAGTTACACATTACCCACCCAAAGCTTGTGAATAATTGAACGTATCCTTTGGAGAAGAGGATTGAGCAGAAGAAGATAGGCCATTAATGTTTACTTTATTGAAAATGGCATGATTCATTACTCAAATACTGCCGATCGATGAAAACTGATGAAACAACACTTTCTCAATGTCTTCTCTTTATAGCACACTGCACGCACAGATCGAGTTCTATCCGGCGGACTCGGTTTATTCTCATATTCTGCTCTTTGGTGAACACGATATGGTCAATGGGGGTGAATGAAAAGCCATCATACTTACAAGTCTCTCATTCCCGCTCGTATTTTCCAAAGGCAGCATACCTCTCGCTCAAAACACGTGCGTGAGCATTTCTCATGCCTCATATATCTGCACATCATCCATAAACAGAGCAGAATGAGAGAGGGAGAAAAAGCCGCTGTCTCTTTTGCGCTGGATGGCCTCCAATTCTGTGGCAGCAAAGTGAATGCTGACCGCTCTCTCACCTCTCCCTTCCTAAATACACATGCACAGGCTCCCATCCATATTTCATACCAGAAATACATCCCCAGACAGTATTTTACACCCAGTGTGGAAGGCAGCCGTCAAATCCAGAAGGATAGGGCAGGGCCTAAAACAGCTTTGTGCGAGCCAACCTGGCCTCCAGAGCCAAGAAAACCAGCGATCACTATCGTACTGTCATCTGGAGGAACGAGCCTCACTGTTCTGTTCGCCTACAGCGGATTAGCCACAAGCATGTGAAAATATGAGGACTCTGCCATGTACTGGCGAGATTAAACTGCTTGAAATGGGAGGTGTGCTTAAGTCCTTTTGGCACGGTTTTAGTCCTCACTTAACATCATATGCACAACTGCCACAGTCCCTCTGTCAACTCCATGTGGAAAAACATGACCACATATATGGTGTATACAGTGTATAATTATTCATCAACACGCTCTCGTCATATATAATAAGAAAAGTGGTCAAAATGGATGTGTCTCCATAGTATAGTCGGGGTGAATTATATGGGGTTTCTGTCCACTCTAATTAGGGAACCTCACCCCAAAGGAAGTGAAAACAAAGACTAGGGTCTTAAAAGTGTGTTAATGTACACTGAACAAAATTATAAACACAACACTTTTGTTTTTGCCCCCAATTCATGATCTGAAGCTGACTTTTTTATATTGCTCATCCAGATCTAAGACTTTTTTATATTGTTCACAAATCTGCCTAAATCGGTGTTATTGAGCAGTTCTCCTTTGCCGAGATAATCCATCCACCTCACAGGTGTGGCACATCAAGATGCTGATTAGACAGCAGGACGACAGCATGATTTGCACAGGTGTGCCTTAGGCTGGCCACAATAAAAGTCCACTCTAAAATTAGCATTTTTACTGGATTGGGGGGGTCCGAAAACCAGTCAGTATCTGGTGTGACAACAATTTGCCTCACACAGTGCAACACATCTCCTTCGCATAGAGTTGATCAGGTTGTTGATTGTGGCCTGTGGAATGTTGGTGCACTCCTCTTCAATGATACATCTCAGTAACCAACAAGTTAGACTAGAAATAAATTATGCATTAATCATTAGCAGAACTTGAATTCATTTGCATGAAATTGAAATTCCACCTATTTTCTAAATGCTCTTTAATAATATATATATATATATTATTATATTACATTATATATATATATATATATTTAAATATTTATTTATTATATATTTAATTATTATTTATTATTGATTTATTAAAATTTCTTTATTTATTTATCATTTATTTATATATATATATTATTATGTAATATATATATATATTAATATTACTATTAAATATATTTATATTTATTTCTTTATAATATTCCAAATATTTATTATATTATATATTTATATACATTTATTTATTTATTATATATATTCATATATATATATCTTTTATTTATATTATTATATGTGGACTTTATTTATTTATATATATATATATATATATATAATATATACTTGCCAATAATTTAGTTTGCTTATTCGTTCTTAGGCTGGCAATTTAGTCTGCAAGCTTGAAAACCCCCTTCGTTCTTACAATTGATATATGGATGGAAATCTTATTATTGATTATTAAAGTGCATTTTGAAAATAGGGTTAATCTCAATTCATGATCTTTCTCCATCCAATCACATGAATTAACATTTTTTTTCTTTTTTGGTGGTTACTGAGATTTATTATTATATGAACTATAATATTATATTATTGTAAGGCTTTTTTTCATCAGATATGTCACAATATGGTAAAAATGCTCTCTCACTACCATTACAAAATGTTCAGTTTATAATTTTGTCTATCAAGAACACCAAAAAGTAAGTAATGAACAAAACATAAATACTTTAATAAATATCATATTTATATAATATATATATTTGGACATTTTTCAAAATCAAGTCCCACTCAAAATATTTTTTTTTTCTTTAACTTTTTTTATTGTATAGTTTCTCACTTACCATTACATCAAGATAAGTAATGAACATCACATTTTTCAAAATCAAGATTACAGAATAGTAAAACAGAAGTGGGTATGCGTTAGTTTGGGGATCAGTTATCACTATTAACTAATAATTATGACTTTTTCCTAAATAAACTCCTAATTTGCTGCTTATTAATAGCTAGAAAGGTAGTAAAGTTTATAGGTATGGAGTAGAATTAAGGGATCTGAAATATGGTCATGCAGAATTATGAATGCATTAATATAAGTTATAATATAACTTATATGCTTTATAAGTACCAATACACAGTCAATATGCTAGTAATATGCATGCTATTAAGTAGCTAGTTAATAGTGAAAATTGGTCCCTATAAACTAAAGTGTTACTTGTGAGCAGCCATTCGTCTTTAATCCTTGATTGACTTTATTGCCTTTGGCAGAACCTTTCACATCTGTTGCTTTTCAGTAATATTCAATACCTGCTTCTTTTCCAATCCAGTTTTTCATCTTTTAGCAATTTTTCAACCTTTTGTCATTTTGCACTCTTACCTGGCAATTGAATGATCTGATCTGCCATCATTTGTTCCATTATCTCATTCTGCCATAACTCATACAGCATATGTCCTACAAAGGGTCTGTGTTTAATTTACCTCAAGCTGAATAACGCTAAAGTTTCCTCAAGCTGAATGTAATGTATAAAAAACAGATCTTATCATCAAGATCAACATATGCTTTGGATCGTCAAAATGTCCTTCTCTAAGCATTATTTTTGTATATTTATTTTTCTCGCCCTATCCCCTTTTCACCACTACAGTTGTGTCCACCTTCTCACTGTAGTGCATCATTGTTGTTTGGCTGGCCTTACTGTAAACCCAAGGACTGGGGGCTCTGGTCTCTCTCGCTTTCTCTTGCTTGCCTGCAAGGCTCAAACCAGCTCTGGAAAGTTTTCCTCAGTCTTAATCCTGGCAGTCATTCCACTCTATGTACGTGTTTATGAAGTCCTGACAAAATCCTTCCTCTTCAGCCTCTCCCTCTCTCCTTCACTTCCCCTCTTTCTCCCTCTGGGGCTCCACTTGCAGAGATTTAATTTCAACTCTCCTGTCGAAAGAGAAAGATTCTAGTACTATGTAGGGACAGAAACTGGACTGTTTTGAAACTCGTGTTTCTGTAGACTGTATGTTTTAAAGTTTCAATAATTATTGTGGGTTATATACAAGTTAGACCCCATGCATAATCACATCCACGATCAAAATATTATTTTTGTATTGTTTTGTTTCAGTACGTAATAGCCATGTGGGCATTGATACACTATTGTCATCCTGAAAGTTGACAAAATTCTCTGTTAGCATATATATGCATTCAAAATCTACAGTCTTTCTCTTCTGGGAAAGTGGACTGAACTATGAATGACTCATCTTGCACTCGTGGGTGTGTCCAGACTCTTTACCAATCAGATCTCTAGGATGAGAATGTCCCTCTCACTAATACCACTTGCCTTTGACTAACAATAGCTAATCCTTGTTAATTACTGATATGTAATTTAAAAAAAATTATCAAATGTTTTTCTGTTTCAATATGAAATACAGTGCAGAAAACTGTTGAACTCTGTTGGTGCCAATTCATTTGGCTAACGGAAAGCTAGCTAATTAGGCAGCTACAACATGGAAAGTCCTTGAAAATTATAAAAAAAAAAAAACTATGAGGTAAATTAAAATATGATCTAGACTACATCACCAATTGGCTTAAGAGATACGTCACCATGCACTTGATGTCCAATATAAAACCTGGATCCTGACGTAAAACCATTTGAGTTCAGTTAATATGTAATTGCATTACGGTTCATGCATTTTTACATAAATGAGTCATAATTAAGCTCAAGATGCATGTAGCCTAGAATTTTGGGGTTTTTGATCAATTGACTTCATGAGAAGCTGTGGTGTGCCATGTGACAGAGCTGTGAAATATATTTTGAGGAATGGTTTGAGAAGATTAGAAGGCTCTCTGCTGAACATGTTCATGCAATACAGTTTAGCTGCCCTTGTGGCAAAAATATGTATGGAGATGGATTATTGTAAACCTTAAAATGGAAACGTGTGGTTTCTGAGATGAAGCTCTCATGGCCACAGTTTAGACCACTGTTAACTATGTTTTGGAGATGACTTGGCCTTGACTTGGCAGGAGATGTTTTCACCCTCATTAGATTTTAGATCCAGATACTGAGAATCCACTGTGCCAAGTAATAGTGTTTAGAAAGCGAAATTTGATCAAATGTTTCAGCTCTGGCCACAGCTGAAATGATGTGATTCATAAAACCTTTGGTAGGTATTTTACTGCTTTCATTAACATGTGAAATCACACTGTAAATCACAAGGTTTTGTGAAAATGTATGTTTGTTTAGCATTTCATTCCCCATTGGCTGCATGTCATAATATCTGAAATCATGTGGAACAGCTCCACGAGCCGCAATGGATTGGATGCCAGATTAAACCTCAAGGACTTCTGGACTGTCTCATTTTTTAAAAGGCACACTTGAGCAATGAGGATAAGAACACTTTCACACTGGAGCTTTTTGTAACCAAGTCTGTTTGATGCCAGAGCTTGGTTCATTTGGTTGGTGTCAAAGTATTTTTCCAAACTCTGATATACACCAGTGAAACTAGACAGAGTCTTCTTGAAAAGATAGCATAGGGTTTGGTTCATGTGAATTCTGAATCGCAAGTATGAAAGCTATTGTCCTAAATTGAACCCCTATATTTTATTTTTCGGGTTTTAAGCCACATGAAATTTTATAACCTAAATAGCTAACAAACAATTTCCTTGCCATAAAAAAAGGTTAAGTGGGACTTGACCTTTGCTGCGTTCAAGTTATGTTGATGAAATTTATGAACTGAACATGAATGTGGGAAACAAGTAGAAAGCTAATGGTAAACTCTGGATTTTTTTACAATAAAACAAGCTGTTGCATGTACAAAAGTATTGTACATTTATGATATAAATATCTAATATCACCCAATGTGCATTGTTTATCATGATTTTTAAATGTTTTGATGAAGTTTCTTATGCTCACCAAGGCTGAATTTGTGTTCAAAAATAGAGTAAAAAAATAACTTAAAATAACTCCTTTTTATTTAAATATATTTTAAAATGTAATTTATTCCTGTGATGTAAAGCTGAATTTTCAGCAGCATTAATCCAGTCTTTAGTGTCACATGAAATTAATCTAATTTGCTGATTTTCTGAAAAAAATAATGACAAATAATGTACATTGAACACTTGCTCTGACTAATGTAATTTAAACACACTTGGGTCCTCAATTTAAAAAAGGTGCATATAATGTAATGTGAATGTAAAACAGTTTCCAAAATGTTCCTGTTAATGATTTATAAAATGTCTTTACACTCAAAAATGTTCCTGAAAACATTCCTCTTTATAAATTGTAATTCATCTTAAATTCAAGCGCAATGTGTGCAAGCACATCAACTCCAGAATACCCACAAATATCTCTATATGGTTCAGAAAAAGTATGGCACTCATACTCAATGGGCAAGAAAATCCAATCGTATGAGAGTTAGGCCCCTGATGTGTTAATTACGACTTCCCAACGCATATATTCCAACTTCCCAGGAAGACTCGAATGTGCACATTCATCGCATCCACTGCTAACTGTTGCTATGATAGTTGTTGACCTGAAAGAGAAATCTGTCTACAGTAATGCCCGCTAGAGTACCCCTTGTGGCAGCTACAGCTGAGTAATGCAAGGTAAACATGTGCTGCATTATGAATTGTGGTCTGACACATTTCTAAACACAACTACACACAAGATCAAAATTAGTCAGAAGTGTTTTTGTTCACAAACTCGCCTTGGGTATGTTTCGACCTTAGTCTATCTCCCAATGCTGTCTTGATTGGCCTGTACGTAAGATTGTAGCTCTAAAGAAGGAGGGAGCCTTCTGTGGTTTTCTCTCCTTATGCTCTTTCCCAGAAAGATGAATCAGAGAGTGGTGACCGCTGAGTGGCCCAGGTTCCTTTCATCCTGCTCTTAAATCTCCTAGTGCGCTGAAGGGGGTCCAGGACTGCACCATCTCGGCTCCCCCGGAGGGGATAACGCTGTTTAGAGAGTCCTGGCCCTGGATTTAAACACTACAGATTAAATTAGAGTCATCGCTGTGATCATACCAGCAAATGCATTCATGAGCTTATTGAAATGTTTTGTTTTCTTCTTCATGTCTGTTTAAAAAATTGCAATTACATTCATTAGTTTTGGAACTGTGGTCTAGCGGCTTCTCCAACATATTGTTTTCAGCTTGTGACTTTATTTAAAAATGCATTTTCATGCGATAGAGTTGATAGAGGACAAAAAAAATCTGGAGTTGGACACTATTCTGGAGGGCCACAGTAAGAAATCTTCATCGCTGTCTGTCATACCTCTACGTTAAATGATTAAAAAAAGATTTAATGTGATGTACTGTCTTTTAAAACTAATTGGAAAAGCCTATCTACTTTCCACAGATCTGATAGTCATCAGTGGAAAAGTCTTGTTCCCCTCTTCCTCTATGTTCTTCTCTAGAGTTATGGGTGGATATTTTCCTGGTAATGGTGATTAATACTTTTCACTCTGTATTACATCCAGATCTGCCTGAAAACACGAACTGCAGACACGAATAATAGTCTGAAACACAGATCTAGCTTTGCCTTACCCATCAGCTATTATTCTAAGCCTAAATGAACCACACCTCACATCATTAGAACAAGTACCATAACCGTTAGCATGTCCTTTAAAATCCCAAATGGCAAACGTCACACGACACCAGCCGCAGGAAATGACCAAACCCTGCATGCAGCTAAAAATAAGGCTTGTTGTTAGAGGAGAATAGGACCAGGAAGGCGGCAAAGTACAGCAAATATTATTCCTATTCAACCGCTGCTCCACCACAGCACTGTTTTGGGAGTGGAATGGAGGGAGAAAAAGAAAAGCGAGGGGGCTGATGGGATAGAGAAGGGTGAAAAGAAAGGCCTTACATAGAGTGCTGGAAGTCTGACAAAACAAACTATGAGAAATAAGAAGGGGGAGTGAAAGGAAGAGGGCGGAAACGAGCGAAAGGAAGAAAAAGCTGCCTCGCTCACACTGACACAGCTGAAGACGCTGTAAAACCTCAAAAACCTGGAGAGCAATTGGGCAAATAAAAGTGACTTTAGACTGGAGAGGCCTGAAGAGTGTCTGCTCACTCCTGCCGTTATGGGTTTCTCAGTGGCTTGGTTGAAATCACTATTGTCAGAGAAGGAAAAAAAACTGCAGAGCTGTAATGTTGGCACGGGACCCACACCACAACCCCATCCCCCTCACCTCCCTTCCTCCCTGGCAAGCGCGAGGCAGCCTGGCACGGTGCTGAGCCCAGCCAAGAATGGAGCTCTTTGCCGCCTCACGCAATGTGGTGCACTGAAATTTCCTGCAGTAAAAGCCTGATTGGGAAGACACCCGTTAAAAATTTGTAAAGCGAGAGCGCCAGGCACGGCAGCGTGCGAGAGAGAGGAGGTGCGGGACGGGGCGCAATGAGAAGAAACCAAAAAACAAAACCGATTCCAAACGAATTCGACTGCTTACCCTGCCGCTGTTCTTTTGCCTTTCCATTTCACATTATTTCCTCCCTGCTTTTTCTCAAACCCTGTTTTGATTTAAATTGTGGCAAAGCTCCCTCTCGCTCTGTGTTTCCCAAACCGAGAGCTATTTCCTGATTCACTCCCTCTTTTATATAATTATTCCACAGTCTTGCTTATTTTATTTATTTATTTTTTTGCACGTTCTCACTTCAGAATGATGTCATGGCCTCCATAGATTCGTTGTGGCTTGGCATTGGTCTGCAAAGGTCAAAGTCCAGCAGGAATTTGGGAGAATGTGGCAGAGAGAGATGAAGGGAGGGAGGGAGGGAGAGAGTTGGAGAGAGAGAAGCTGCCAAGTCAGTTCTGGTTCATTGAGAATTGCATGCATGGTTGTTCACTGCACCAGCGCCCACAGTCATGTCCTCAAACAGCTACCTAGTAACAGTTGCTACTCAAATCTATAATACATCGGAGCAAACACAGAATTACATAATTTGGTAAGGATTCTGTTATTTCAAAAGTGACGTGACATACGACCAAGTATGGTGACCCATACTCAGAATTAGTGCTCTGCATTTATCCCATCCTATGTTCACACATACAGCAGTGAACACACATACACACACCGTGAACACACACCCGGAGCAGTGGGCAGCCATTTATGCTGCTGCGCCCAGGGAGCAGTTGGGGTTTGGTGCCTTGCTCAAGGGCACCTCGTCGTGGTATTGAGGGTGAAGAGAGCGCTGTACATTCACTCCCCCCCCCCACAATTCCTGCCGCCGACGAGACTCGAACTCGCAACCTTTCGATTACAAGTCCGACTCTCTAACCATTAGGTCACGACTTCCCCGAAAACACTCATGTACTAGACATTGACAGCTAGAGATTTAATATATTCAGTTATTAAATTACAATATTGTTTAGCTGGACTGATATGATGATTGTTACTGAAGCTTATTTGTGCCTTAGAGAATAATAATAAAGTCAAGTGCAACTTTATTTCTTAGAATTTAGACTTTTTTTAGCTCACAATGTGACTGTATATTGCAATTGCAACTTTATATCTCACAACTGCAGCTTTATTTTTCAAAATTCACAACTTTATGTCTCACAGTATGACTATATCTTGGAATAGTGTCTTTATATCTTAAAATTGCACATTTTCATCTCTAAGAATTGAGGTGTTAGATCTCAAAAAGTGATTATATCTCAAAATTGCAGCTTTATTTCCCAAAATATGTAACTGTATTTCTCAAAATGACTATATCATGCAATTACGACTTTAATTCTCAAAATTGCAGATTTTGTTTCTCAAAATATGTGACTATATAGTATATGTATACCTTTAACAAATAGTAGTATACTTAGTTTATTTTATTAAGTATACTTAAGTAAAGTTCAAGTATATGTTTAAGTATACTTCTTGCTGTAAGTATACAAATATCAGTGTACTAGTAGTATACTTGTAAGTGTACTATTTCAATAATCCTTGGGACTAAAATGGCCTACATTCTAGTATATAAAAGTATACTTTTAAGTACACATAAGTATAATAGTATAATAGTAGTAAACTTTGAGTACACAACTAGTTTACATCAATTTATTTAGCTTGTACTGCAATTATACTAAAAGTGAACTTATAGGTATACTGATAGTTTACTAATTAAATACTTAATTTAGCATTTTTAGTACACTTTGAAGTCTCAGTATACTACTAGTTTAGTAGTTTTATACTGAAAGTATACTTGTAATTTATTTAAGTGAACTTTACGTCATACTTTAAGTATACAACTATGTCCCTATTAGGTAATAATTTGTATATATTTTGTTATATGAACATCTGAAAATACAAAACATCAAAAGAAAGAACAGGGTATCTGCTTGTAAACAAAAACCTTGTATTCTAGTTTCGTGCATTCTTTTTTAAACACTTGAATGTGGGTAAGTTTCATAAATAAAATAAAATAAAGAAATAAACAAAAATTTGAACAAAAAGCTGAAAAAGATTATGAATTGGGTTCAGAATGATAATCAAGACGTAGATGGAGTCGATCAACACCCCAAAGCTTGACAGTCATTATTACCTCTTCATTGGTCAACATTTAATTCCATAACGTTACACAGTTTTGATGTTGTTTTACGTCTGATGATAGTGTTAGATTAAGCATGGAAGCATCTGTTGTTTTGGTTTCCTCTTCACTTTTTGTTGTTTTTGGAAATTCTGTACAGAAGATGTGTATAGCGCCCCCTACCATATAACATATAAGATTTCTAACTCCTAGCCATTGCAGTCAGTCATATAATGGCAGTCAACGGAGACAGAATATTTGAGAGTAAAAAATCCATGCACACACAAATTCAAATTAAACCTTGCGGCTCGTGATGATACATTAATGTCCAAAGACACGAAACGATCCGTTTTGTGCGAGAAACTGAACAATATTGATTATATTCATTTTTTACCTCTGATACAGGTAATGTCCAACTGTCCTGAGATTCTGTGCCCATTGACTGGCATTATATGACTGACAGACTGCACGGTTTGACTTAAAAATCTTCGATTGTGTTCTACTGAGGGGAACAAGTCAAACATCTGAATGCCGTGGGGGGGTAAAGTAAACATCAAATTGATTTTGGGTGAACTATCCTTTCAATGTCATTTTATACTTTCTGAGAAGTACTAAAGCCCATTTTGAGAAGTGCATCAAAAGTGTAAAAGTTACTTTCCTATTTTTTAGTTACAAAGAAGTATGCTAATAGCACGCTTGAATAAACTTCTTTTACGTAAGGGTACATTTAACAAAGTGACTATATCTCACAATTGCGACATTAATTCTCAAAATTGCAGCTTTGTTTCCCAAAATATGAGAGTACATTTAACAAAGTTACTATATCTCGCAATTGCGACTTTGTGTCTTACAACTAAAACAACTGACTGTCTCTTGGAATTTTAACTTTGTGTCACAATTGCAGCTTTATTTCTTAAATTAAGACTTTGTATCCCATAGTGTGACTTGATATCTCACAAAGACTGTTTCTAACAATTACGACATTATTATTAATATTATTAATGTAATTTATTGTTTTAAAATGTCTTTTTTATTGTTTACTCTGAAGTGGAAACAGGTTTTCATAGTTTTTAAAGATTTTATAGTGTCCAAATTCCTCTTACTACTTAAAAGTGTCTCAAAATGTCTCAGTCAGACCGGCCACAGTCACTGACCTGATTAATATAGCGCGTGAATCCAGACAGCACAATCTAAAAATCGGCAGCTCAAATGTTTTGGGCAGCTGTAGCAAGTACCAGCAGCTGAGGTGTAAACATCTGTCTGGAAACGAGTCAGTTAGTTACCAGGCTGATTCAATGTTCTTGAGGAAGAGTTAATGACTGTATTTGTCAGGTAAGTGACATTAACAATGTTCAGAGTTTGTTTGAGGCACTTAATAGCAAGTGAACCAGCTGTGCAATTATTGAAATGAGTCAGCTATTGACTGTAAACTATTTTGGATAAACCCCTAAATGGCATGTAAAAAGGAAACAACTGCCTCGTCCTGAAGAGGTTATTGGCTCGAGTAAGCTGAAATGTGGACTAGATTGTATGATGATATTTGGCTACACTAATCTACTGTCAAAAACCTGAAACAAAGGGCCCTGTTGTTCTCATTAATAAAAAGCGTATTATAAATATAATGACATCTGGATTATGTAATCAGATTACAAAAAATAAGTATGTGTAGTTACATTATATTACACTTTATATGTACTATAGTTACTTTTATATTGATTCCATGATTACATAGTATTCACCAAACAGCAATAAATAATTTATAACGTTCTGATTCATCATTTAAATGTTCCTTTCTAAAATAACCCACCGGTTTTCCAGTTTTGTGGACATTCACACAAAGACCAGTCACAAGTCAGCTGGCTATGATTACACAGAAAATCGTGAGGCCACACAGAATTTGACAACTGGATTTACAAAAAACATTTCAGCTTTAATAAGTGTAATCTCAATATTTCAACATTGCATCAACTACTGATGAACACATTAATATGTATTTGAATTATTACTCAGAGGACTATTTTACCATGTATGTTTTACTGTCTTTGAAAGGTTTTTGTCTTTCAGACACAATTACAGTATTTCAAAATGATTTGTTTTGATTTTAATGATGTAATTAAATATTAGCATTTTGTTAAACTCAGAAACCCAAAGCAGTTTCTTCATGAACCCGAGTTTGGGAAACTATATATAATGTATAATGTAACGTTTAATGCATTTCATGTTGTTAATAACAACAAAATGTAATATATTGTGTTCCTTTTTGTATTTTTTTATCCATATGGTACAAGATTAACTTGTTCATTTAAATCAATGTGATAAATGAGTTTGGTTAAATGTAATCTAAAAGTAATCAAAAGTAGTCTGATTAGATTACCTAAATTGTGCAATGTAATGGATTACATTACCAGCTACACATTTTTGCCATGTAACTTGGAAACAGTGACAGACGTAATCTACCCAGTACTAGTAATTTGATTGTACCAAAATGTACAAATGAGTTTTTACATATTCATACAAATTTACCACATCATAAATTACTTTGCCATTCATTTCAAAGAGACTGTGTTGCTTATTAATGTATTTATTTGTTTGTTTGTATCATTGTGCATGTCAGGAAAGTTACCAGGTTTGTTATCTTTACATGATAGTAAATATAATTTAGTATAACTTTTCACAGATAAGGTTAATAAGATATTTTATGATGCTGATCACAAATGTATTACATGTATATATCTGGGCATGTATTCCACTATAGACTTCATTTCTATACTATATCATAAATATATGTATATTATAAATGGTACTGTAAATAATAATATTTAATAATACTGATTATGATAATTATTTTATTTTTATTAATAATTCAACTGAAGATTTTTCAGTACACATTTTATTTTGGGGGCCTGTTCAGTGTTTCTTATATTTAAGAAGTAGGATTGTGTCTGTAATGTGTCTCTATCGCCTTCAGTTGACGTGTTTAAGTAAGGATGATTGTAATGCTTCTTGCTTTAGTTGTGAGGGTGCGGCTGTGGTGTCTTGGCATGATGGGAGATTCGCACAAAATAAAGATGCTGTTCTAATTAATCCTGCAACCAATGAGTACCCACAATGACACATTCTCTGTCCCTCTCATACACACAAACATCGCACACACTCGCTGTGCTGTGGCTGCAGTTTAAAATGGCTGTCACGCCACCCAGGTCCTCTGGGCTGACTTCACTCTAATGTACTGAGGGAGGAAGAAATTATGGCCTATGTTCTTTAAATGAACTTTCTGTCTGTACTGGGAATGTTTTATTTGAGAAATAAACACAATTGCAGACACGTTCAGAGAGTTACGTGTCTGTGCGTGAACAAATGTAAATCATGGAGCGTGTGATTTTCTTGCATGTCTTCTTGCAAGCCAATTCCAACAGTGTTTGATGTTGTGTATGTTTATGCATGTGAATATTTTTGTGTGCGGTCGTGTTTGTGCGTGCTTCAGGCTAAGATCTGAGTCACAGCATGAAGAAATAAAATGTTCAAATGAGCAGTCCCCGATGGAGCGATGAAACAAACCTACAACGACAATTAGATCAAGTGTTAGATCTGGGAAATCATGCAGACTTGATATTCTAATTGAAATATATCAAACAATCAGATTGCATAGTAAAGATTACATAATATATTTGGGTTCCTGCACATGTAGGTGAGAAAGGAAATGAAGAAGTGGATTATTAGAGTCTGTTAAATCTCAAACAGTTGATTTACAGCTTGCATTAGTAAAGCTGGAGCTAAAACCATAATAAAAAATATATGGCAGGAGTATTGCGTTGTTTAATAACACAGGAAGGCATCTTTATAATATTTACAGCACAGTTTGAGTTTGGAAGAGAGATGGGTAAAAATCTAAGGCAATAAGTGGTCATCCTCATCTCTTAATAGGACATACAGGACTCATTAAGAACTTATTTAATAGTGTATGCAAAACATATGTTTGGTTTAGGCTGTATTATTTTTGTTATTGAAACTGTTGACAACGATGATGAAATCTATGGTATCAAACGTTTTGATATCATAAAACTTTATTTAAAGCAAAATACTATATTGTGATATATATTGTTACCATGAAATACAATTTTCATATCGTGATATAAGATTTTGGTCATAATTCTGGCAGAAATGTTTGTACTGGATAATTTTTTTATTATATTATAATGACGAAACAGTGTCCAGAACCTGTCTAAATATCTTCACCTTGATCCATTCATGTACATAATAAAACTATATATTAAACCGTTTCTTAGTATAATATAATTCACATTTAAACACTGAAACCAATATTTCATTTAAATCCGAAATATTCACTAAAAATTGTTGTGATGGTGTGAAATGAATCTTGGGATAGTCTGGGCCATGAAGGACCCATTGATTGTATTTTTCGTTGCTTGGTAAACGAAGGATGCATTTCGAGGCCGCACTTTGAATTGGGACAGCATCGTGCCACAGTGGTTTTTGAATGCAGCCTTCAAAGGATGCAGCTCCTGAATTGGGACACAGCTTATTATGTTGTCATGAGTTTTACAAAACCCTTGCCCTAAATAAGACACATTGACATGTAACTCAACCAGTTTGTGCTATGGATGCAAATTGCTTGTTTAAATAAATGGGCTGTCTTTTTTTAAGCATTCGAATGGATGATTTTTGGTTGCTGAACAATAAAAAACCTGTAGAGGTTTTGGGATGGGCTACTTTGATTTAGGCCATCTAGAAACCTAGTGTTGTGGGGGTGGCTTTTTTACATGAGTAAAAAATATTTTCTCTCCCTTTTTCTGTTTTAGAAAGTTCCTGAAGATGAGCCGGAGCTGGCGTGGTGTGTGTGCGAATTGTTGGCAAGTTTGTCTGGCTGGGTAGATTTGCCGAGGTGTTGTCTGGATGCCTGTGAGCGGCGGTGGTGTCCTGTTTCGCCGCAGTCCCATCTGAGATCCAGTGGAAGCACCTGTGTCTCTTCTCTCTACAGACAGCTATAGGCATACTGAGAGGTCAAGACCGCTGGGCGGGTGAAGTTCCACTATGCCACTCACTTACAGCATTTCGTGCCCCAGACACAAGAGTTTGCACAGACTTTGCACTCAGCAGTGGATATACATCTGCTTTCCCTCTCGTCCTAGAGCAAAGTGTATACTACGTGGAGGGTGAACGCAGACAGCTGGATAATTGCCTGACTAGCTGCACTGGGTGCAGCTTTTATAGGCTATTAAAGTTTCCTTTATAGATATAAACCTGTTTATTATCGCACAAGTCTCCATTGATATAAAACGTTCTCTTTCACCTTGCGCAGAGTCTGTGTTCTCACATACAAATGAATGGAGAGAGTCACAAACTGATGTATGTTGGCAAAACACAAATCTGTCCAGTACGGTTTAAAGGTATCTGTCTGATGTTTAGAGCATGACGTTCTTCATGAAGACCATGTGTGCGAGACGAGATGCACAAAAAAATGACTTTTCTCAAACCACAAAAAACAACTGTAATCAGTTAAGGACATTCAGTCTCCATTGCAATAACAAGTTATTTTGTTTATTTTTGGGCCTATACAGTTTTCAAATTCAATTGTAGAAATACCGATTTTCACAGGCACGCTTGTCTCCCTTGAGTAGTTTATTCCCCAACTCAAAGAGTGTGATAATGGGGGGTTCCCAAGATAAAATGAGTGCTATTTAGGTGGTCTGTGATTTTAACATGGCAGGACACCATGAGGGCCAACTAGGGGTAAAGTTTGGCTCATAGCACTACTTCATTTGACCCTGAGGTAGGTGTTGTAACTACACATCAATCAATCAAATAAATAAATAATGTAAAAAAAAATTAAATAAGATGTATGTAGAATAAAATAAATTTTTAGACATATTTTTAACATTTGGTAAAATTACATTTCATTTTTATAAGAAAAATAATATTGCTGATATTTCATTAGATGTTTTTGTAGCAAGTGATGAACTATTATAGTGTCTTATATTTTATATTATATATTTCATTTTATGTTACATTGCTTTCTTCACGTATGATAATTGTGGGTGGAATGAAACAATATTTTAGACACCATTTTAAACATATTGTCAAAAGTATGACTTCTTTATGGGGCTAATATATTTTTGGTAAATAAATGTACTTTATATCTCTTTAAATTGGTAGCTGTTTCCTTATTAAATGGAATAAAATGGTGAATATGTGTCTCCATCACCCTGTTGTTTGTGTGCGCACACATATGCAGGCATGCAAGTCACCAAGACAGGGCAGAGAGTGTTGGGTTACATTCCTTCCATCAGGGCTGAAGTATAGCCAGCCAGGTCACTATTAGTTCATCCCAGGAAATTGGGAGGAGAAGTTCCTCTCTGAGTATCAATAAAATGTTACATGTATGCTTGTGTATTTGTGTATGCGCAAGTCTGTGCTTGTGAGTGTATGGTTGTGGTTAAACTGTGGCCTCACAGGCAGAACCTCCTCCCAGTTCTGTACCGGGACTAGTCTGAGTCAGAATTCTTCAGACTTTTGGAAATTCCCAAAGGTCTTGGCGGTGCAGGGCTTGCCACGGCGTTCTGGGGGTCTGCAGAGTTTGGCTAGTCCTCGTGATTCTCCAGATCTGGGAACAGGCCCTTGGGCTGACCCAGCCTACTCATACACACCCATCTGCGTCCTTTTCATTTGAGCTCTTTCTTACACAAGGCTTAAATGCTTAACAGCAGTCCTAGACATTAGGCATTGGTACAGCAGAATTCTTACTAATTCTACTCACTATGAACAGCACAATGGTTCTATATGCCAAAAATAAGAGTGTTGCATGTGCTTTCATAGTTTAGAATTTACATGTATCTCAATATCTTTATCTTTTAACTTTAAAAAAAATAAGTTATATTAAAAAATTATAAGGAATATGTAAGACGGTAGCAGTACCGTTTTTAGGCAAAGGTAAGCTAGGCGGTGGCCCCCTAGAGCACCACCAGCTGGAGGGGGCGCCAATGAGCGCACGTACTACCATGACATTTTAACAGGGTTGTGATCAAGAGTGGTATGGCACCCTGAATATATGATTGCCCCGCCCTAGCCCCCCATCAGATCCCTCTGATGATGCCTGTCATTGGGCTAGAGTGCTGTCATTGCTGATTGATGCCATGTATGTCATTGACTCAGATATTTTTTTTATTTTATTTTTCATGTGAAGCTGTTTCATGTGAAACTGGTCTAAAAGGTGTGTGTTTTTGCGCCAATGCATCTTTAAAGGTTCAGTGTGTCGTGTAATATTCCCATATAAAACTTTTCCAGCCAATTAAAAATAATAGTGTAGTAAAATTCACTAATTCACAAGATCAATAATACTTTATTAAACCGCTGTGTCAAATTTAACGCATACTGACGGAAGTGTTGAAATGCTGAATCAATTCATTTGCTTCCAAAAAAAAATATTAATTTGCTTCCAACAGCGCTTAAAGGGTTAGAAAGGGTTAGATCATACATATAGAGTGCAGAGCGTCATGTTATTTAAAGGGGAAGTTCACTCGTAAATGAGTAATTAAAGAACAAGTAGCGGCATTCTGATTACTTTATGTCACTGATCAGGCTTTTATAGGCTTATGCAGTTTGGGGTAGCAAGGGTTTTATAGGTTTGACTGAAATAATAACGCAATAACTGACACAACAACAACAAAACAATTGAACAAAAATAAACAAAGTAAAAAAGTTGCCATTGATAATATCTAAACATCCAAATCCAAATGTAATAAAATTAATTTATGTGTGATGAAATTTCTTAGTAACTAGGGATTGTATAGAGCTATACAGGCATCCAGTGCTATAATGGTATCACAGATAATAAACTGCAAAATGTTTTATCTTAGCAGTCAATTTACAAATAGACCTAATGCGTTAAGATTTGTGAAACTCACAATCGTGCGTTAATAACGCGTTAACACAATTTTTCTTTTAACGACACAAATTGTATTAATGCGCGATTAACGCAGCGCGTATTTTCTTTTTGACCTGTGGCCCAACCCGTAGTTGGAGAAATGGAGATGCAAAGTGTTTCCACAACTTAGCACATTGTAGACCCCTTTAGCGACTTTTTTTCCCTAAAAAAAAACGCCACAAACCCTATTTAGTCTTCGAGAATCGCTATATACTGCGCTGCGTGAGCGCGAGGTCTTCCTTTCCCAGTACAGCACGCACACACCTCTCTCTCTCTCTCCCTCTCTCTCCTCTCTCCTCCTCATCTCCCTCCATCTCCATCTGTCTGCTCAGTTTCCTGTTCAGCGCGCGCACACACATCATCTCTCTCTCTCTCTCTCTTTCTCTCTCTCAGTCTCTGCTCTCGATCACTGTCAGCACAGCGCGGCGCGGTAGAGAAGAGCAGAGCTTAATTCAGTTAAACACAGATATTATGTTGCTTGCTTCTCTAATTTTGCATGCAAGTATAGCCAAAATCACAGCACAGCTATTGTCATTATCTTATGGGTATTTTATTTAATCAGACAACGATTATAAGGATTTTTGTGCATATTAACATCTTGTAAAGGAGAGCTAGTTATGTAGTCTTAATGGGTCACGTTTCAATCACTTTTTCATATTCATATTCCGTTGTCTGACAACAGAAACAGTAAAATATATCAATGAAAACACTTTTTATTGAGAATTTAGCTGCATCAAAATACAGTATGTGGGCACAGAGAGGCAAACAAATGTAATATAAACATGAAGCATCCAATTGTCCATGCCCATGTTGATTAGAGTATTAAAAACTTGAAATTATAAATTTAAGGTTAAGGTACATTTAGAAACAAATAAAATGTTTTAACAATTTAAAAATGAGTTAACTCATGACAATCATGCGATTAATCGCGATTAAATATTTTAATCGATTGACAGCCCTAATATATGTATATAGCCTGAATGCACTGTGGAAGTCGCTTTGGATAAAAGCATCTGCTAAATGCATAAATGTAAATGTATATACGATTTGAGTGTTTACATAATCAGTTTTATGTTATTTTATATGTCATCTTAATATCTTGTTTGATAATTAAGGCATCGACTAAGGCATCAAAATGGCTAGAAACGGCTCTGGACGGTAGCCAAATCTAGATTATTATAAGGAATATGTAAGACAGTAGCCAAATCTAGACAGGCAGGCAGGCAGATAGATAGATAGATAGATAGATAGATAGATAGATAGATAGATAGATAATAGATAGATAGATAGATAGATAGATAGATAGATAGATAGATAGATAGATAGATAGATAGATAGATAGATAGATTAGATAGATAGATAGATAATAGATAGATAGATAGATAGATAGATAGATAGATAGATAGATAGAGCACAGTAAAGTAGACTGAGTTACTTGAGCAGGATATGTTGGTTCTCTTCAGGACAGGTGTAACTATATTCAGTCATCTTTACCTCAGTGACCAGAGCAAAAGCTACTCTGAGGATTTATGTTGTGGTTAGTGAACAGCAAGTGAACGCAACTCACTTTCTTTTCTTCTTGAATAAATCATGTTTGAACTGTGGCAAAGAACAGGCTGATCCTGGCAGTCCGGGTCTGGTTGACAGTAGACTCCCTCAGGAACACTAAGTCACCCACCTTGGCAAAAATGATGCTCATACTTGCCATGTCTCTGACTCTGAGGCCTGACTAACTATTATCCCGTCTGTCAGAGCTCTTCAGTCTGGTCTAGCAGAACCAATTTGATGCTTCATGCTTGACAAACAAATAAGCAGATTAATGTTTAATAAAAAAATCTAAAATATGTTTTTTTGGCACACACTCATGGTAATTCATAACTATTCTTCCTTAATTTTAGCCAAACTGTGAGGTAATTTGACCATTTTGAAGGCTCAAAAACTTGCAAGTTTTTGAGAAAAGTAAATTAGCAATAAAACTCACAATAATCCATGTGACACTGACCCCAAATCATGAATTAAAAAATGTGAAGTTAAAAGCATGAGTTTGTATAAACATGACGGCACCCATTCACTGCAGAAGATCAATTGATGAGCAAGTGATGTAAAGCTAAATATCTCCAAATCTGTTCGGATGAACAAACAAACTCATCTACATCGTGAATGGCCTTACGGTGAGTCGTTTTTAGAATTTATTTTTTTTTTTTACTAATCCATTTATCATAATATGCAGCATGTGGAATATACTTTAATTGACTATTTTAATCACTTTTAATTTAGTCTCAAATATATGAGGTGATAACATAACACATGTTCAAATCATGAAGTCATCTGAATATGCTATATATCCCCAGATCCCAAATATTATTGAAATATGTATTGTTTAAAATGAAACACTAGTTTGGTTGTATTGCTTTGTGCTCAAGTGAATCCAGAGACTGTCACCTCTTGTGTCTTTTTATGTTTACTCTCCCTCTGGTGGAGGAAATAGTCAATTACAAATTTCTTCCCAGAATTCCAAGTCCAATATTCCAAAATTCCAATATTATTATTTAGTTATCACGGCTCCACTGAGAACATTTTTACTCACAGATACCTATGCTTACTATGCAAGCTAAATTAATTCAGTTTTACTTTACAATTCACACTGACTGTAACAGGTACATGTCAGTGTGGGCTTCAGCACAGGTGAGAGGTGTGACTGCTCTATGATGTCACACTAGATACCGGTGAAAAAGCAGAGTTGGGTTAGGACGGGGGTCAAACCAGAGAGAGTTTGAATGGACACAGACAAAATCTCAGCAAAGGTTCTCTGAAAATTACTCTGAGGTCACCGTTAGTCAAGCGCATATTGTAAGAATGCTTCATTTGAAATATTGATGAAAACTATTTACAATTTAGTAATTTGGCAGATGTTTTCATCCAAAGCAACTCAAAATATTTTCAACTTTCAAGAGTAAACTAGAGTAGCACAAAACCAGAGCTGATATAAAAGTGTTAAAGAGAAACTAGAACAGCAAGTGTTCAAGAAAGTTGTGATTGTGGGTTTAATACATAATATACTTATATCAGTCAGCACTTTTTGTTTTTGGCTACTTAGATGTTTATTTTATTGAAAATATTTTGATCAATTATAAAATTGTCAAATATTGGAATGCTGAAAATAAAAAATAAGCTGTATTGGAAATCTTTTCTGTTGTCTTTCTGACTTGAAATAACATGTTTCAGTTACTCTTTTCGATGTGTGTTTTTTATAATCCATTAGGTAGAGTCAGGTTTATCATCGTTAACAAAAATTTTTTTTAAATAAAAATAAAAAATTCACTTGAAATAAAATAAAAAACGTATATAAAAATAAGAAATGTTACCTTGGCAAGCAGCTGAAATGAAATTGAGTATTTTTTTAAGTAATACAAATTGTATTACAATTAAATAAAACAAAAAACTATATAGACATAAAAAAGCTAACAAAAACACTAAAAAACAAGTATATTATATAGTACTATAAACTATAGAAGTTATACAAAAATAACACTGCTTAGTATGACATTCAAAAATTGAATCTGAGGTAAGTTTGGTGCACTTCCACTCTTTACCCTAATGTTGTGAACAGGCCTGGAAACACAATTTGACAAATTAGTCACTTTTTGGCCATTGTTTTCCTAAGCTGAGCGTAATCCTCAAGGCTCTGGCCTGACTCTCTCTCACGATATTGAGTTTAGGTGGCAAAGCCTGCTGTCTTTTGAGTTCCTGGACGTTTGTTTGGAAGCACCAAAGCTCTTAAATCCTCCGTCTCAGTGAACATCATTTGAGAGATGTGTACCTACAAATCCAACATCTCAGAGGTGTCAGCGGTTGATGAAACTCTCACTGTCAATAGGAAATTGCTTGTAACTAGAGAGAGACCTGAGTCAAGACTCTTTCTGTTGGTGACAAAGAGTTCTTCTCATTATGAATGCGGCTCTTTGAATTTCGCCCTATTGGATGCAGATGTTCAAAATCCCCCAAGAAAAGATTCTGGGACATCTGAGAGCGTCCGGGGTGGTGGAGGACGAGTGAGACCGTACCCTTCACCATCCCGCAGGAGACACCGAACTACCTTCAGCAACGAGCAGCTGGAACAGCTGGAGTTAGCTTTCAGACAGAACCACTATCCTGATATCTACTACAGAGAGGAGCTCGCCAGAGCCACCAAACTCAACGAGGCTCGCATACAGGTAACATGCTGATTAACCTGTTGAGCTGATACAGTTACATGGAACTGAATTAACCAGGGGTGTTGAGACTGAACACACTGATAGAGATGTACAGTGACACAGCAAAACGTGTGGATAGAAACCCAGCAGAGACTTCATAATGCTTGCTGCATTTGTGGACAGATTTACAAAAATCTTCTTAAGAAATGCATTTCTTGAGATAATTTCTTGAGAAAATCTAAGTGGAATTCCTGAAAAAGTGCAAACTTTTTATTAAAGATTTGCATTTTTCTTAAGATCTTTTTTCTTTAAGGCTTTGGTATTACACAATTAATAACACAATTAAAAATGAGATCCCTATTTGAGTATTTTTATTCATTTCAAATTTAGCAAAAAGTCACTCATAATAATACTTGTTTACAGTATGCATCATTGGTTTTACTTGTGCATCTCTAGTGCACAGAAAAAAAATGAATGCAGACAAAAAATGTAAAGCAGAAATTGCTAGTAAATTATCTTTTTTTTTTCTTTACAAATAATCATCAAGTAACACGTTGAACTACATTTTTTGGTAATGTACATATTTTGAAGTAGAAAGTAGAAATTCCAAAAATCTGTTTTGTTTGTTTTATTTACAATTTCAAGCAATATTTTTTTACAGAGTAGTAGCCTAGTGATAGGTTATAAATGTGTGTGTGTGTGTGTGTGTGTGTGTGTGTGTGTGTGTGTGTGTGTGTGTGTGTGTGTGTGTGTGTGTGTGTGTGTGTGTGTGTGTGTGGTGTGTGTGTGTGTGGTGTGTGTGTGTGTGTGTGTGTGTGTGTGTGTGTGTGTGGGTGTGTGTGTGGTGTGTGTGTGTGTGTGTGTGTTGTGTGTGTGTGTTAATAATTGTAATCAAATTCAAATTCATAAAACACATTTTTCCTCGTGTGATTGTGTGTGTGTGTGATGTGTTGGGTTGTGTGTGTGTGTGTGTGTGTGTGTGTGTGTGTGTGTGTGTGTGTGTGTGTGTGTGTGTGTGTGTGTGTGTGTGTGTGTGTGTGTGTTGATCCTAACTTTTAAGAGATTAATTATATTTAATTAATTAATATGCCTATTTTTATTTTTTTAGGAATTCAAATTATTCTGTTTAATAAATTTTGTCACAGTCTTAAGAAAACAAAATAGAATACAGAACCCTACATATTCATAACTTTACTCAAAAGTTAGGAAATCTGAAATAATTTGGTAAATCTGAAAACTTTTATTCAAATGTAATCATTTCTAATTGGCTGTGCCACACAAATTATTTATTGCTGGAAACTAGTTGCCTCACACCTGGCGTTCTTGGTTCTTCGCCACTGTTAAAACATTGAATACAGGGTTGTCCAAACTCTGTCCTGGAGGGCCGGTGTCCTGCAGAGTTTAGTTCTAACCCTGCTCCAAAACACAAACCATGTCATTTTCATTAAAGCTTAAATGACTTGATTAGCTGGATCGGTGTGTTTAATTAGGGTTGCATTTAAACTCTGCAAGGCACCGGCCCTTCATGAACTGAATTTGACTCCCCTGATCTAATACAATGTAATAACATATTAGCAATTTAAATGTTGCTACAGCAGCCAAACCTTGACTCTCTTGTCTGATTATTGCATCTGTACTGTCTGTCGCTGGCTGCAGGTGTGGATTCAGAACCGCGGTGGGTTCAGAACCGCCAAGCAGCGCAAGCAGGACCGTGTCTCTCAGAAAGTGCTGCCGGTGGGCATGATGCCAGGACGAGGGTCTCTCTTCAGCAGCATGTGCATGTCTTCCTCCACCATGAGCCGGCAGTACCAGTGCCCTCATTCACTGCCGCATATCCCCCGATTCTCATCAGTGCTGCCTCCTGGAGGATACCCACCCCAGCCGTCCTCCGGCTCTGCTCCATCATCGCACGCCTCCAGACAGCCTGATGACTGGTATCTGCGCAGCATCGGACCAGCCACCACTTCCCAGTGCTCTCCCTGGCCTCTGTGTCCACACTAGAAACCACTAGTCACTGGAAGTAGAGCAAGTGCTGTTTTACAACCAGTAGAATGAATAATGTTTTTCAGTGACAAAGAAAGATTGACATTTTTCTGTCTTTATTACAGTTGCAATCACACAGAAAAGATTCTCTCAATTATTGCTGTATCTACTAGACAAAAATGATCACATTTATGTTAATTTCCTTTGTTAACAATGAACTGTGACAATTAAACTAGATTCAGTTTATATTGAACATACTTTGTATAAGGACTTTTATGAAAATATCATTCTCAGATGAAATGTACAATAGACCATTTGAATTACATTTCCATTCAGAGTCGTCATTAACAATTAACAGCTTTGGTAGAAGTAAATTACACACGGTTTATGTCAAGTGCTGTTCTTGCCATTTTATGCATGCACAATGAACAGATGTGGGTTAATGACAATATTTCAGAAATTTAAATCAATATGTGCTAAGTTGCTAGAAATGTGTTCTCTGTAGTCATGTTGGTTACACAGTTTTGAAAAAAAAAATAAACCATTGTCAAGATTTTAGTTGCACCACACGATTTGATTGCACCACACGATTTGACGGACATACGTTTTTCCAAATATTAATTAGCAGGTTTTTCTTCTTCAAAAGAATAACAATTAAAGATTATGCCAAAAAACTTTCTTCTTCATTATGATATCAAGTTAAGTTTTTTTTTTTTTTGCTTTATGCACTAAAAAAAATATTTTTTATTTTAAAAGAAAAACATGATCAAAGCAGCATATTAAAGTTTGGAACCATTATGATTTTTTTGTTTTTCAAAGAAGTCATTAAGGGTGCACTTATTTGATGAAAAAAAACAGAACAGTAATAATACAAAATAGTTTTAAAGTTTAAAATAACTTTTTAAACTATTTAAAAATGATGCCCTAAATTTAAAAAACATAATGAAAAAGAAGTTTATCAAAGTCTCTATATGGATAAATTACATGTTAAATGTTTTTGCTAATAAATGAATAAGTCCAGAAAAAAATGAGCATCATCTCATTGACCCATATGTCATTTTGTGTGTACATTCAGACTCCAACAGCAAGCTGAAAATCAGTGCACCATTATGTTTTGGTGCATACAATTCATATTCCTGTTTTAGAAATGCATAACATCAAATATATACTTGTTTTTAATGTCAAGCAACTGAACATTAGGGCTACAGAGGGATTGATTAAGATGTACAGGTCCAAACAGGCATATTGCACATTTATATGTAAATCTAGACAATCCCGAATCTAGATAGGTAGATGCTTTGTGCTTCCCAATAAAGCATTCTGTCATTGCAGATCGTTCTGAATGGGTATTTTTGTAACGACTGTAACAGTGATAATTCTTTAAGGCAGAAAGAGCATGTGTTTGCTATCATTTATCAGCAATTATTATTCCATTTTAGCTTCATTTAACCATCAGCTTTGCAGGAAAGAGGTCACTGCAAAGCATTTATTTGATAATATCATAATTAATGCTTGTTTACAGTGGATCAATTTGGCAGTTTATACATTAAGGTCCATTCTGACAAGAACATATGCAGATGTGAGTGCAACAACGAATACAAGTTACACTGATGGCATACATACAAAACGTGTCATGTCACTTCATCATGACCCTCACCACTTCATTGCATGATATTTTATAGAGGTTATACTGAAGCACAAATATACTGTGCCTGTGAAATCGCACACGCGTGAAGAAATGTGCTGGAGATTTGTACATCAGAGGTAATCTGCATTCACAGTAAGGCAGCGGCTCTTCCTGTCGTCTTTTACTCCAGAGATCTCGCAAACTCTGCATAGTCAATGTAGCCATCATTGTTTTTGTCATCGTCTCGGAGAACGTCATCAATGAGGTTGATCAGATCCTCTTCCCTCATTGGCTGGCTGTCATCTCCTCTTTCCTGAAAAACCAAGACCAGGTCACAATATTAGGTGTAATAAAAGAAAAACAATACATAACCAAATGACAGAAAGAGAGAGGTGTGTCCGAGCTTTAGGGTGAATCCCATTTCTCTGTCTTACCCCTTCTCCTTCGTCCCTTCGAAACCGAGTGGTAAGCGCTAGGGGTGAAAACATACCCCTATGAAATGAGACGGCACTTGGTTACTGTTACGTCATCATACATCGTCGCTAGCGTGCTGCTACGTCACCAAAGGCGACAAGTGTTGATTGCAAACTTTCCGTCTAAAAGTGTGTGTTTGTCGATTGCGTGGGTTTTAGTGATGCTTTCTCTATTCAGAGAAATGCGGGACTGTTGTGCAAATCAGCAATGTAACGTTAGCATGGAAAAATAGCGTTTTTTTTAAACGTTTCAATTAAGAACATGGTTGCAAATATATATGTAAGTTACAGGACTGTGTAGAGCACAAAACAAGACTGTCGTAATTTTAAATAAATTATTTAAGCCGAAAATACTCTCTGGATGATCTGGCCGCAGTGTGTTCTGGGTACCCCTTGGTTTCAAGTAAGCTCGCGAAAATTCTTGGTTTTAAGGGGTATCTACCCCTTCCCCTTAGCCCTACCTCGATCAAAACCAGAATTGGGACAGCCCTTACTCTCACGTGAACGCGCAAAACTAAGGGGAAGGGGAAAGACAGAGAATTGGGATTCACCCTTAAACTGGTGTAAAGTCAAGCTCAAAGCTGGATCCCTCACCTCTCTATGAACATGAGTAATGGCAGTGGCGAGCTCGAGTCCATCCAGCAGATTGTTGCCATCATAGTCGTGCATCTTGAAATAGTGAAGCTGCAGCTCTTGAGGCGTCATGTCCGACTCTGGCTTTTCAATCACTCCTTCTAAATGCTCCATGATGTGGCTACAACAGAACAGAAGAAAGGTACAATTGACCCTTCGCTAAGCCCCGCCCTCCTTAGTTACTGTTGCTACGCCTGTCAAGCTTTCCCGCCTGGCACGTCTATTACAGTATGTATGCACCGGTGTCAGACATTCCCAAGGAAATAATTAGTAATTTTTGGCAAACAGGTGAAATATCTGAGAGAGCAAAACAAAAGGGACTGCAGTATGCATTCGAGGGATATATCCATGACATAATATGCAACCGATTAGAGAATAATTTCATCAAAATTGAAGCTAAAGCCTATAACGTTAGGTCCCAGCGCAAGCAGCAGCAGCCACCTCACACGCTGACCATTCAAATGGGAAACACACAAATTGAGGAACAGCTATGTTCATGCACAGCAGGGTAAGTGAAATTTGAAAATAATCTAATAATTATACATCAAACAGCTTATCCATAAGTCTTGTGGAATAAACACAAGACATTAGCCTGACCACTTTGCAATGATAACATTCTCCCGCTCATATTTTTAACGCGCCAGCCTAACGTTACTGCTCACACGTCGTGGGTCTAATCTACGTTACGCCTTGGACCTGGCAAGAGCCAGAGATGCTGAGCTGAGCCATACATCATCAATAACACAAAGTCCTCCTGCACGAGTCTGCCACGGTAGTGGCAGAAGCCAAGGGGTAACAAAATAAGGGCAGTGCCAATATCATCGGTAGTTGTCGCTAAAGCCAATGAAAACCGTATGCGGCGACCAATCGACTGCCGGTGTACAGACGAAACGTGCTACCTTTCAGATTGTGCTACTAGTAATATATTTGCATTGTTTTAAGGGTAAGTTTAGGGTAAGGGTAAGTGTGGACGGGTAGGTTTAGGGTAGGGGTAGGTATGGACATTAAAAAAATCCTCAAACCGCATGAATAAAATGCTGGTAGCACAATCTGATAGGTAGCATTTTTCGCTATCGATTTGTACTACCTATTTTTTTAATGGGAGGTAGCAAAATCTGAGCGGGTAGCACAAATCGTCAGAACTTGTATGCAGAAAGCAGACAAGTTGAAAATTATGTTTATGGTTAATAGTTATGGGATTTGGCAGATGCAGATTTGCACAATCCATACGCACAACGCTTCGGCATGTTTCCCTCGCTCGAAAGCTTGCCAGACCTGCCGCGCCTAGTTACGGTTGCTAAGCCACGATTGGTCTGTGGCGATTTTCAGGCGTGGCTTAGCGAAGGGTCAATTAAAGACTAGTCGGCATCAGTCAGTAACTCTGACCTTTGGTCGATTAAAGTTACAGTTCACTGACTGGAAGTAGTGACAGATCTTTTCTTTCATATTGTGATGTATATCAGATTAAAGAAAGAATTAATGTAGTGCAGGGATTTGGTTCCATTCATTGATCTCGTGGTTGGATATCGAATCACATTTCTATTTCTAATTTTTTATATAGACCCTTTTTGAGTCGACGTCACGATCACGTCACAGCGCTAGCTGGAGAAAAAACAAAGGGAGAACTGGAGGCGGCCAATTCAAACTAGCATAGATTCGGCAACATAAGGAGCTTAAAATATCATCTTGTTGTAATGTTGGGTGCCCGAATCGACATAGTACAGGCTCCAATTGGAAAATGTATCGCATACCTGCTGTCTCTGCCAGACAAAAATGGAGACTGTGGTTAAAACTCGATAAAACGAGCGGACTGGACAGAAACGATAAAAAATGCTTGCGTTTGCAGCGCACACTTCTTATCAGAAAAGATTCAATAAAGTATTGTCTTTTGTGGTTATGGGCGCGTCTAAAGATTTCTTATGCATCCCACGATTATGTCGTATATGAAATAATGTCTTGTGTGCATGTGTGTAAAACATCAAACTGATGATTTATTTATAATCATATGTAATTGTATATACAATTTTGTGATTAATTGTGGCAGGAATAGTAATATAGCTTTAAAAAATAGTTGCCATTTTCATGACTAGAGAGACAGTGAATTTGTCTCTACTCTACACGTTAGATGTGAGTCACTCAACCGAAGGGAATCCTGTCAGATCGTCTATTCTTTGAGTAAAAGCGTGTGCGGGTCGGCCCGTTAAAGTTAACCTTTTCAAATAACAGTCGTGGTCCCGGACAGTGAGTGACCTTACATATGCAGGTCAAATCTGAATTTCTCCAGTTATTGTTAAAAAAACAAGCTAAACTTCACAGCTAGCATTAGTGAAGCGGTCAGGGGACTCTTTCTGCCTCCAGCTAAGCTCCGCCCACAGAAAAACCTCACCATGTTTACTAACAGAAAAAAGGGTCTATACAGCTTTAATAGAAATAAATTACACTGGTTTCATCAAATGCTGTTCTTGCCATTTTATGCATGTAAAATGAACAGACATGGGACAATGACAATTTTGTGTAAAAAATTTGTTTCTAGAAATTTGCTCTCTGTCTTTATTGATGTTGCTTACATACAGTTCTGAAATATGTTTATACCATTTTCTAGAAAGATTTGTATTTTTATGCATTTTAGTTGCACCACACGACTTGACAGCCAACATTTTTTCCAATTATTAATTAGCAGCAGATTTTATTCCTAAAGAATAACAACTGAAGATTATACTAAACCAGTTTCTTATGATTTTTTTTTTTTATGTGTGCGTGTATGTATATGTATATATATTTTTTTATTTATGTACGCATGCATGTGTACAGAAATATATGCAAAATATTACAATTTAAATTATTTTCTATTTTAATACATTTTAAAATGTTATTTATTCCTGTGATGTAAAGCTGAATTTTCAGCATCATTACTCATTACTCTTCAGTGTCACATGATCCTTCAGAAATCATTCTAATATACTGATATACTAGAGCTCAATTATTAATCATTCTTTTTATTATCAATATTGAGAACAGCTGTCCAACTAAATATGTTTTGGGGAAAGCACGATGCATGATTCTTCGATGAATAGAAACTATAAAAGAACAGCATTTATTTGAATATATATTTTTTATATTATAAAATGTCCTTACTGTCACTTTTTTATCATTTTAAAGGTTTCTTGCTAATGAAATGTATTTTTGTTCAAACTTATGTTTAAATAATAATAATTTATTACATTTATTTAGCGCTTTTCTAGGCACTTAAAGCGCTCTACATTGTCAGGGAAAATCTCCTCGTCCCTCGTCCACCACCAGTGTGCAGCATCCACCTGGATGATGCGACGGCAGCCATAGTGCGCCAGAACGCCCACCACATTTAGTTGAGAGGAGCACCAGCTTATTTAGTTGAGAGGAGACAGTGATGAAGTACAATTCTTTCTAGAGGCCATGATGTCAGAGGCCAATAAATAAAAACTAAATTAAGGTTTTAAGGGGTCGAAATTTGGCCAGGATGCCGGGGTTACCTTCTTGACCCTACTCTTTTCAACATCTTCCAGAAAGACATCCTGGGATTTTTAATTAAACCCATAAAACATCCTGACCACAGACTACCAAATAATTGACTAAACATAATGAAAAAAAAAAGTCAGGACCTCGGTTTAACGTCAGAGGGGGCCCGCCCTCATCCGAAGGACAACAACAGTGCTTTTTACAGCGGACGCACCAGTATAGTGTCCCCGTCACTACACTGGGGAGGAGACGTTAGGACCCAATGGGGAAATTTAGACAGACTTACCCCTACTCTTTTCGCAGGGTGAGCACCCTCTGCTTGGGGTGTTAGGACCCACACAGACCACAGGGTCACTATCACCTCTTCCAACAGCAACATAGTTTTCCCAGGTCTCCCATCCAGGTACTGACCAGGCTCAACCCTGCTTAGCTTCAGTGGGCAACCGTCTTGGGCTGCAGGGTGATATGGCTACTGGCCGTGGTAGTCTATCATAATTTCTGAATGATTAGATTGATTTCTGAAGATCATGCAACACTAAAGACTGGAGTAATGATGCTGAAAATTCAGCTTTACATCACAGAAATAAATTCCTGGAAAAATACATAAAAGGGAATAGGAAACAGTTACTTGCAATTGTAATAATATTTCTCAATATTACTGTTTTTGCTGTATTTTTGATTTTCTGAGGATGGATTAAGTATGACGTTAGTTTTCCTGACATGTTATTAGCTGGAAGAGAGCCGGGGCTCAGGACAGGCTGCTCCGGTGCAGAGGTCATTTGGCAAAGAGTGCATTTTAGAAACGAATCAAAGCTAAATCAACAAACACTATCAACATACGCATCGCATGAACAGAACAGCTTCACTGATTTGGATGTGTACGAGTTTTAAAGTAATGAAAAACTACTCACTCTTTATCCTGAACCATATTCCTGTCCAGCCGGGTGATTGGTGGAGGCACTTGATTTGAAGCAACTGGTTCTCCATGCTGTCCTCTATGAGCCCACACAGCCAGCATACAGCTGGAGCAGAGCAGGAACCAGAGCTGCCCAGACCTTTCTGTCAGTCTCATTACACTGAAATCACGAGGGATCCAGAGTTATCGCGAGAATGAGAGAGACAGCTCCATTCATTACTGCTGACAAACATTTGACCAATGACAGCAGCACATACACTGATTAGATTATACAAACTATTTACAAAGAAAAAAACAGCATACATTTTTCCACAAATCTGACGGTAACGTTAATGAGAAATGGGCGCATGTGGTTGACATATGGAAGAACTTGAAGAGTGACAGAAATCAAAAGAATTCGTGGAGGAAAGCAATAGCATAATTGCTAAATACAATCAACGCTAAGCATGTGGAAGAATAAAAAGATAGATATGAATACTGAAATATTACAGGAACAGCAGTCTAAACAGCTGTTGTAGACGGTGCCCATTACACAGTCATCTGAACGCTTTTCTGCATTCCTCCTAATACATCTTACAGCGATATAACAACATACACATGCAGATTTACTCACCTGCTATAAATCACAGCTGACGAGTGAATATTCGCTCAATTTGTTCAGGCACAGCGGAGTAACACTGAACTCCTGCTGATGTTTACTCAGCGCCGCTCTTTCTGACCGCTTTAGCTTGCCGTAGGTACGTTTCATGGACACGACAGCTAAACTCTGATTGGACGCGATCGTTTTTTTATTTTTGTTACAATGTTTTAAATGTTATTATGTTTTATGATGTTTTATTTTATGTGAGCAAAAATAAAATAACGTGGATAATAATAAAAACGTTCAAATATGTTTTGCATTTATGTAAACTCTATAATAAATGCGTTTTAAAATGTTTTAATTGAATTGAATTACAATTTATATTGTTTTATTTTATGTGAACACAGTAAAAAAATACAATGTGTTACATTTCAGGATGGAAGAAAAAATACACTATATTAAAAACTAAAACAACTCTAAACCTAAAAGCTAATTGCATGTACATCTACATTTAGTCATTTAGCAGGGGCTTTTCTCCAAAGCGACTTAAACATGCATTTGAAGCAATGGAATAGAATCAATCAAAATCAACAAAGGAGCAATAGGCAAGTGCTATATATATTTATATATTATTAATTATTTAGTTTAATTAATTTTATGTAATTTTGTTTATCCTATTGAGCCTAAGAATTACATTCTCAAATATCAAAGCGATATCAAGAATAAAAATAAATGAGAAATTAAGCAGATTTTGTCCAGGTCAGGACGGCTCCACGCTGATTGGATTTGAGCAGTGCGTCATAAAGCCGAGTCTAGCGCACTGGGCAGTAATAATCCACACTCAGCATAACCGAGGAATGAATGAGCTCAATTATAACTCTCAGATGAGGATGATTTTGCGCCTAGTTAATCATTCACCACGGTCATCTGCATGGCAAACCTCTGCAAAGAAAACGAGAGGGCCAAAGCTATTCTCCGACGGCTGGTTCGTTCTTGGTGTCGTAGAAACGAGACTTTAGGATAGCAGTAGTGCGTGATGTTTCCTAGCAACCGTAGCGCTCCGAGTACTGAATGCAGGTGGATAACGGATATTTTATAGGCGGTCGATGAGTGATTGTTTCATTATTGGCCTTTATGAAGTTTATAAAACCCATGTTATTTTGATAGCTGGAAAAATATATACATGTAATGCACTACTTAAAAAGTACTCTAAATGTGTATTTGGCATACGTTGTTCCAACTACCACACGATATCACTGATATAAATGGGAAAAAGGAGTTCAGCAGTTACGCTACCAGCGTAACATCAAAGCTAACAGGTGTGACCTTAAAGCAATAAATCAATAAGTTAGTAAGAACATTAAAATGCACTCTCATAGGCTAAGGTTTTGTGGACGTCGCTCAATCAAAGCGTTGAAGCTCAGTTTGTCGTCCACTAGATGGCGCCACTGTCTCGTAGGGTTGAGGACAGGCGTCTCATTTTATTACCGTTTGCATTCTGTGGCAGATGTTTGCATCAAATTAGTCAGTATTTTCATCAAAACAGACTCATGACTTGGTCTCATTCCAGACTATGATGGAAGCAGCTCCCTCTCATGATCTGAGAATTAAATTACAAGCCACAATATAATTGGTTAAATAGATTTAGTCATCGAGCAGTGGATGGATTTGAGGAAAATAATAGGACATAGGCTAGTCATCAAGGACAAGGCCTTGCTTTGGAAGAAAAGACCTGTTAAACTACATTTATGGTCTAAACAGACACTTAACACATTCCTGTCACAAGACTGAGACATAGCCTGTGTCCCAATGTACATACTATCCATCCTAAATTCTATGTGATAGCAATTTTCAATAATATTTAGGGAGGATAGTATGCACATTGGGACGCAGGGTTAATTTTGCAAGTCTTATTTCTTTTTAAATTAATAGTTTAAATAGAAAAATAGCTGCAAATGGACTCATTCTCAGGGCAGAGATGTAGATGAGTTTGTTTCTTTGTCTGAATGGATTTGGAGAAATGTATAAATCACTTGCTCAGCTGGATCCTCTGCAGTGAATGGGTGCCGTCAGAATGAGAGTCCAAACAGCTGATACAAACATCACAATAATCCACACAACTCCAGTCCACCCTAAAACCGTGTGATGGAAAAGCTGTGTCTTTATAAGAAACAAATAAAGCAGTGATTTATTTTTTCTTTAAATTGACGTTTTTGGCCAAATTAGCAGTCAATAATCCATAATAATGCTTCTTCCAGAGAAAAATCCATCTGTTGTACTCTCACAGAAAAATCCACTGACATTGTTTAGAACTGTTATGGACTATTTGTACATGTAGTGCTTGATCTGTGCATATTTCTGATTCAAGACAACTTTTTCCATTGGAGAAAACAATATTACGGATAGACGACTTGTATTTTAGCTGGAAGCAACATCTTGATTCATTTGGTAATTACTAACGGCTTTTTACTTCACAAGGCTTTTAAACCTGTAACGTTTTTATCTGTTTGAACCCATTCGCTACAGAGGATTCATTCATGAGCAAGTGATATACATTTTTTCTAAATCTGTTCTGATGAAGAAACTAATTCATATATTTTGGATTACCCAAGGTAAATTTTCAGCAAATTTTCATTTTGGGGGAACTATTCATTTAAGTCTGGTCTATATCTGGTTTCTGGATGTTTTTAGCTGCTCCATGCTGGTTATTATCATCATATATAGTGGTTCAGCTGGGTTTTGAAACATATTTCTGGTTATCAAGCTATGGCCAGTGTGCACCAAACAATGACCAACTTTGAGATAAGACATGGAGAAATGGATAAGAAGATCAGACTTAGCCTAAATAAGTGAGACCAGCAGCTGGACAGATTTTAGATGATTTAAGAGCATTGCAATGCATTTTATTTATTTATTTTTCTTAACAGGGAGTTAGACTTCCCAGTTCCACTATACTGTGAATATATGAGGGATTATTAGAAATGGAATTTCCAGGGTTGAAAAAATCATGGAAAGTAATCAGGAAGTCATGGAATTTTTCCTCAGTTCTAAAATAGCCTCTTTGTCAAATCCCAGGACATAGCAACCTATATGCAAAAACCTTAATTTTGCATATCCGTAGGTAAAAATGGGAAAATTTAGGTAGTCTATTTGCATAAAACAAAACCGATTCCATTAGCTAGGGCTTACGTCACCACCCACGTTTAGATTCCGCAAATCAGTTCATTTGATCAAAAGCAGACCACTTGATTAATATCCATGAGCCCAACATGCTGTTGAATATTAGACAAGAACTTACTCATATCTAGGCTATAATTATATTTAGATAGATATTTTTCACAGATAGGCTAATATGAATTATGACATTTTTCATTATACTTGATTAAACACTGTAAAGGGACTTTGATTAAAAGTTTTAGTTCTTCTAACCCTTATTTTACGACATTCTTACAGTTATTTCAAATGTAGCCTACTGTGTAGCCTACTAAAGAGATGCTGATTAGAATATAAAATAAAATAAATGTCATGAGGGAATGCTGAGTGAAATTAAATGCGTTTTACAAAGTTTGGTGCAACTGAGCTGGAAAACTCATCAAAAACTGATCAATATTCTTCAGTCACTGAAATGGGCAAAGTCTTGTAATGTTTGTTTGCACATGCTCAGTGAGTTTCCCGTTGTCAGTCGGCAGTCACTCCTCTGTTGGCGGTGGAGCGCGGACACAGAGACGCGGGTGGGATGTCATCGCGGCTCTCCTTCTCTCAGTACCGCTTAGAGGCGGAGGTCGAGCGCTGCCGCGCGGAGTGTCAGTGGGACAAGATACCGTCTTTACTGGAGCAGCTGGCTGCCGCGCGACTGCATGACGACGGTAAGTGCGCGTGCCACAATAGAATAGACTTGAATAGAGGTGAGCCAGCAGTGATGAGTGAGAGAAAGAGTGTGTCTTGTTCCGCATGAACTTTGCACCTTTCTGTTAACTCTGCCCGTGTTTACTAATGTGCTGATATCAGTTACAGTAACTCTCATGCACTTAATGAGACTTCGGTTTTTGCGTTTAGATTTGATTTGTCAGTGCACTCTGATAAAGAGAGAGAGAGACTGACTGACTGTATGTTACTCATGTGAATCAGAGTTGTAAAGGCATGCAGACACCCTTTACAGATAGACAGGTAGAAGCTACTTAAAGCAATGTTGTCATAATTTACCCACCCTCGCTTTAGGGTATGTACTGAATTTGATGGTGTGTTCCTCTATCATGTTGATGCAGATGTGTAGCAGGCTACAAATACTTTCCCAGACACACTACTGTTGGCATTGGCTTTTGACCCGGTGCTGTTACCTTGGTGTTGTTGTTAAACAACTACAAATTTACTCAGAAGAACAACTTCCTTAGTACTTCTTATACACTGCCAAACTCATACTTTCTAGCTTTTTCTTGCCAAACTTTTGGGTTTCATTAAGTCCTGGGGCATTATGAGACAGTAAAGTGTCCGCCAGTTGATGTACATCACATCAGTGGTCACCAAACTCGGTCCTGGACCAGAGTTTAGCTCTAACCATAATCAAACACACCTGAAGCAGCTGATCAAGCTCTTAGGTCAGGGGTTCCCAAACATGTTCCTGGAGCCTCCCCAACACTGCACTTTTTGCATGTCTCCTTTGTCTGAAACACCCATTTCAGGTCTTGGAGTTGCTATTGATGAGTTGAATCAGGTGTGATTGATAAATGAGACATGCAAAATGTGCAGTGTTGGGGAGGCTCCGGGAACGAGTTTTGGGAACCCCTGTCTTAGGTATACTTGAAACTTCCAGTAAGGTGTGTTGAGGCAAGTTGGAGCTAAACTCTGCAGGACACCGGCCCTCCAGGACTGAGCTTGGTGACCCCTGTTGTACATTATGCATTCATTTTCTGGACACCCTTCTTTATGCATACTGTCAGTAAGATTTTTCTTACTGAAATAAGTAAACAAAAAAATGATTCAGTAAGGATGCATGATATTGATCAAAGACCTTTATAATGTTACAAAATATCTATGTTTCAAATAAATGCTGTAATTGCTTTCTATTGATCAAATAAATATCAGAAATAAATATTAAGCAGCACAAATTACATTTTTTTTACACTGATAAGTGATAATAATGAAAAGCACCAAATTAGCATGTTATAATCATTTCTGAAGGATCATGTGACACTAAAGACAAAATTCAGCTTTGCATTACAGGAATAAGTTGCATTTTAAAATAGTAGAAAGTAGAAAGCAGTTATTTTAAATTGTAATGCGATTTAAAAATATGACTGTTTTACTGAATTTTTTATCAAATAAATGCAACCTTGGTAAGCATAAAAGACTTCTTTCAAAAACGTTGAAAAAAATCTTACCATCCCAAACATTTTGAATGGTAGTGTAGTGTACACTGTAAAAAATGACTGTGAATTTAACGGTAAAGACAGTAAAAACCTGTTAAACGCTTAACGGTAAGTTCCCCTATACAGTGAAAAACTATTGGACGTTACATGTAATTTTACAGTAGTATACCATTTTTGGAAGTGAAAAAGAATGTGTAATTTACAGTGAATAACCCTAAATTGACAATCCCAGAATTCCCTGCGTTACATTTCAAGTTTGATGTTTTTTTTTTATTGAAATAACTAGGCCTATGTTTCTTTTTAGTTTTTTTCTTATCAGTTTTGTACATTAGGATTGTATATTACATCTAGTGTTGTTAAATTAATGTTTAATTTATTTAAGTTTCATCTGTGTTACCATGATGGTGTTTAGTGTTTGTGTGAATTACACTGTGCACCTTCTATAATATGTTAATATTTAAAAGCTGATTGTGATGGGCTTTGGTTCATCACATGACTCTCATCACCACCTGCTTTTGGTGATTATCAGTGTATTACAAAGGTACAAAGATTTCAGTACTTCAATAGGTCGGTATATTAACATTATATCAGTTAATTAAATTATGGTATTTACCTGTACATTTAAGTTAAAACCGCAAAACCTAAAATGTTGCTACCGTATTTTTTACGGTAAAATTCTGGTAACCACAGCTGCCGTTTTTTAACCATAAATTGTACTGATTTTTTTTTCAGTGTATACTTTCATTGTAATGAAAACAGGAGTTTGGACTGTCTGCTAAATTGGTGTTCCACAGAAGAATAAACCCAATTTGGCCTACAGTGGCATGACAAATGTAAATAAATGTAACTTTTTTGGATGAACTATCTCTTTAAGATTTAGAATAAAAAACCCAGTCCTTTCACTTTCTCAATTTCACAAAGGTGGTAAAAGATAAACATGCTGCTTAAACATGCCTCATGTTCGTTGTTAAATCAACAGCAGTAATCTAGAGGTTTACACATGGCACTCCCATAAGAGGTGTGTCCACCACTGTCCAAATCCGGTCTCTGACCCAGCTCGTCTTGTTTCGCCATTGCAAACACTCAGACACTAATTTCCCTGTGGGGATACAAACTCAGTCAGTAAAAGGTGGCCACAGGCACAGAACATAGTATTCAGTGTAGTGATGTACTGTAGTTACTTCATCTTCAGTAAGGAAATGTCATGCATAAACCTGACATACAGTAAACACAATTCTAGATTCAGTAGGGAGTGAAAAGTTGAACCAAACAGGAAACACCTCATCCACAGTGTTTATACAAAGTATGCATGAAGGCGAAGCAAATATTTTCGAAGCTCCTTCTTGCTGTAATTTAAAGTTAAAACAAACACACTTAGCTCTCTAAACCGGATCAGAATGCTGTTGTAGATTCGTATCCAAACTAGATATTCTGTCACGATAAAGTCCACCATTGGAACAAAGCTGGTGAGCATTTTATCCTTAAAGTAACCCAAAGAAGGTATAATCAGCCAACATTAAGCATGTTCTAGTCTTTCTTCTTCAACCTTTGCCCAACTTCCCTCTCCGTTTGTCTGTAGATGATTACAGGACGCTGCTGCTGGCAGAAGCTCTGTTGGAGGAATGTCTGCTGGAGAACATGGCCCTGCTGAAGAATTCTACGTTTCTGACTGAACAGTCACAGCCCAAACTAGCCCGAGCCAAAGCTCACCTCGACAGCATCCTAAGCAGAGGACGCCTGGAGGTCTGGCACAGCACCTACCTGAGTTTCTCTGTTTCTCAAGTCTCTCTGTCAGTTAAGCATCTGGATTGCACTTTTGGGGATTTAGTTCAGTTCTGTGTGCTTAAATTCCATCAGTTTCATTGACTTAGTTAGAAAACAAAATATCAAACCAACAAGTATCTGCAAAAATAATTGGTGCAACAGTTTTTTTTTTCTTAAAACATCACTTTTCTGAGCACTTTTTCTCTTTGTGCTTAAAAAAGTACTTTATTTATTTATTTGTACTGTATAGATTTGCACATTTATTAATACTGTATTGTTTTGATGTTTTATAATTTAAAGAAAAAAAGGTAATGTACATTTTAGAGGGAGAAATAGAAAATTTAGAGGGATGCAAAAACCCTGTAGTGCATACATGCAAAATACATTTAGTTTCTCTTTAAATTGTCAGTAGGGTTCCACAATTAACCAAAAATAAAACCGAAGTCGTGAAATGGCTTAATGCAATTCAAAATGTCCAAAGGCTGGGAATTAATTAAATAAATATATGCATTATGTGTTTCAGAGTGAAATAAGGCACTGTGTTCATTTATACATGAGCAGCTCATGACCTGCTGTTTTCAGTGTCTCAGAGCAGTTCAGTTTACAGTAAATGCTGCTCCACACAAACTCATCTCTCTCTCTTTAATGTGCATTTGTGACGTGCCAACCATCTTCCCATACTTGTAATGAGAAATACTGATTAACAAAAGAGAAGCTTTAAGGAATCCGTGTTTTCTGTCAAAACAAAAAATTGGTAGTTCAAAATTTAAAAATCGTAAATCTGTAATGTATATATTGTTATACAATAATAAAAATAATAACATTTTATAGCCATATTGTTTTATAATCACAAATATTTGGCTAAATTGAGCAGCCCTATAAATAAACATTTTTTAAATCGCAATCACAATTTTTATCGTAAAAATAACAATTCAATTTTTTTTCCTCAAATAATTCAGCCCTAATGATCAGTGATTTTCGGTCTCTTCCCCTGTAGCCGCACTACCTGAATGAATCTCTGCTCCTGCTGGCTAAAGTGCACTATGTTCAGGGACGCTACAGGGACGCCCAGGGCATGTGTGCCAGAGCAGGTGTGGATGACTTCACCCACCACGAGAAGCCTGTCTACCAACTACGCATGCTGGCAGAGGCCTTTGTCATCAAAGGTATGAACAGTTGAGAAAACACTAGCAGCTCATTAATCCTCCCTCATTATTGTATAATTAAGTTATGATGACAAGGCAATTAACATACTGTATGCGTGAGGTCTAAATATTCAGCTAAATATAGAATGTGTTGAAGCGTCCTGCAACCAATCAGCATTGATACAACCTCTTTAACATTTTTGGCTATATTAATTTTGTAAAACAAATTAAAAGTTCTCTGAGGTTTAATGAGGTGTATTGGCTCTTAATTGAATAAAATAAATAAATAACTATTTAGTCCAGTAGACGCTAAAGTTAAAAGACAAAGTTCCCAATATGGTCATTTTAACTGTAAGAGCAATTTTAATGTATATTTATAGAGTTATTAAGTAATTTCCATTGCTCCATTCCACTGAATATTTGCTTCAGACATGCTTTTATTGGATTCATACCCAGGCTAAAGTGTTCACTGAAAGAAAGGTTGGCATTGCAATCATAGATAAGTTTGTGGATAAGAGTGTGCTATTTATTATATCATATCCTTGGACAGAATGTAACCACAGGAAAAAAAAGGCAGTTTTACGTCATTGTCTACAGGGAAGCTTCTATATATAAACCTAGTTATTATTTAAAAACGGGTTTTTCCAGCATTTTACTCATCCTGTATTTGTGTAACGTCCCTTGTTTTTCAAATTTTCCATTATTTTAATACATAACATTCTCTCACAAGTGCAAATAAGTATGCCCTACCAGGTATTTACAGTATTGTATGTATATGGAATTACCACCTGACAACATCAGTACCATTGTACTCCCACAATAAGGAACACATAGGCCTATTGAAGTACTATTAAATATAGTATTTCAATAGTTGTTTCGTTTTTTCGTATACAAATTTGATTCGTTTTTTTTTAATCAAACTATAAGGGCAATGCCAATTATGTAATAATTATGTAGTAATTGTTGGCACCAAATTTCACTGAATAATTGTATTGAAACAGAAGTTTCAAGTTACTTCCACAGACTTTCTGACTGCTTTTTATATGGACCCTGCCTACAGGTTCACACTCATACACATATTATCAGACCGCAGGCTGTAAAAGTGTAATATTAGGTTATCTAGCGTAGGAAGCAGAAGCCACCCAGAATCAGTCCCTTGAGAAACTCAGCAGGCACAGCTTGTGACAGCCGTTCCACTCTGACAGACCTATATTGCATTAACTCACTGCTGTGTTTACTAATAAGCTAACTACTGAGGATAGTCAGCATCATCAGTCACCACCACAAGACCATTAAGACATCAATGCATATCTACAAGACATAATACATCAATCTAATCTATCTATCTATATCTCTCTGTCTCTCTGTCTGATCTCTCTAATCTGTCTTATGTTCTCTCTCTGTATCTCTCTCTCTCTCTGTTGTCATTATGTTCCTTATACAGTTCTAATTTCTCTGCTCGTCAAAGCCAGTTTCACTTGCATTAGGCACATGTTGAGTGTTAATTATGGTTGCTGTCTACTACTCCTCTCTTCAGATTTGTATAGTTGGGGAACTCTTTTTAACAGTAGTTATGTGGTAAAGTTACACTAATTGTGTAGTTCCTCATTTTTAGTTCTCCTCTGTGTACTTCCTCATATTTGGATGGAACTAGTGACTTCTGGAAAAATTCAATGTAGGCAGAAGTCTTGGTAAATCTGAGATATCAAAGCGTTTTCTAGGAGGTTCAAATATTTGTTTGTTCATGACTATTTTCTGCATCTTGCCCTGCCTGAGCCCTGGGTGAATCACCAAGACGCAATGTTCCAGACCAAATCAATTATGAAGTCCTTCTAATTTCATTTAAAAAGACCCATTTGTTTGATAAACAGTTATTTGCTCTCATGTTTTTTTCAATTATATGTATTAATTGGCACATACCGTTTCAGAAATTTACTGTACCAAACAAAGAAATCTGTTTTTGTTCCACATGTCTAATTAAGTCCATTCAGCAGTACTGTAATTGGAGATGTAGTGCTTTGCTGTATTCATTTTGCACGTCTTGGCTCCATGCTTAAACTATATTTCATTCTCTCTTGTACAGTTATTGTCCCAAATTACTATGAAGTGAGTCTTAACCTAATTGTTCTCCATGAATGTTCAGGTTTGTCTTTGGACCATCAGTCTATGTCAGGTGCTTCCCGTGTTAGACTGTCCGAGAGAGAGGAAGAGTGCCTGTCCTGTTTCCTCATGGCCTGTGATGCTGGCCTGCTGTACCTGCAAGAGCTTGACAAGGTCTGTGTGTGTTTTACATCTTGTCAGGGACTGATTTACTCAGAACACGTATTTCTGTGTAGACATGTCTCTAACTGTTTTCTTGGTGTGTCTCGCTGCGTTTTCAGTATCTCGTGCATGATTGAATCAAATTTAAAGAGACATTTAGCTTTTATAAGCACTGACTGTAAATGAAAGAATGTGTTCTCTGTGAGTATTATATGTTATATATAGAATCTAAAATTTGTACATTTTTGTATTTATCTGTGTTCATTTCCGGCCATCATTACATTGCACATGTGTCTTGTTCACTAGACTGTTTGCACGCCTGGTTCCAAAACTCCTAAAAGTGGTTCATTAGTCCCAAATTTTGACGTGGACCCAGGCTTTTTCCTGCAGGCAGCTCTTCAGAGCGCATACCTGTCACTGCTGAGAAAAGGGTGAGCATGCACGTTATATTGAGCACTCATGCAGCCATGCACATACAGTATTCACTGCACAACTTAACTTAATCCATTTATGGGCTCCATGTGAATAAACTGTATGACTGGCACCGTGTAAACACACCACTGGTATTCTTGTGTCAACATGAGCAGTGTGTGGTGTGGATGTGCCAGTCATGTCCAGCAGGTGTCAGTGTTATAACACAAGTGATTTTATATATGAGGTCTTGTTTTCGGTCACTCTAAAATTAGCTTTGTTTGAAATGGCATACTGATATACTACAACTTTAGGACTGTCAGTAAATTACATTAGCAGATCATAAACATATTAAACAACATTGTTTTTTTCAGTTCCAGAAAATAAATCTGTGACCATAAATGCTGAATGTAAATACAGTTCTATATTTCTCAAACATGCATCAAAAGACAGGGGAAATGCAAACACTTAAATCAATCAAAAGCAAACTTACAGTAATGATATATAATAACTCTACAAACATTTTTGGACTTTAGTCTTTTTGTAACAAAAGTGTTTTTGCTGCGAATCACTGTAATAATGTCCATTTTAATAATATCCATTATTACAGTCTAAAAGTATCTATTATAATATGAATGTATTAAAATTCTGAAATAATGTAAATGTGAAAGAACACATTTTATTTTTGGTGTTGTTCAAGAACTTTTGCCTATGGAGATACGTAAGACAAAAAAATGTAGATACCTGTTGTTTCATACAGTATAATGCAATGGACAAGACTTGGTCATCCATTTGATAATCCACAAAATAACCTGTTGAAACATCTGCTGTGATTGTTGAAATCTTCTTGACATTTTATTAAGCTGTCAAGATTTAAGAAAAATGTTAAGATCAAAATAAAGAAATTAATACTTTTGTTTAGCAAGGATGCATTAAAGGATTAGTTCACTTTCAAATTAAAATGTCCTGATAATTTACTCACCCCCATGTCATCCAATATGTTTATGTATTTCTTTCTTCAGTAGAAAATAAATTAAGGTTTTTGATGAAAACATTCCATGAATTATCTCCAAATAGTGTACTTCAATGGACTCCAAACGGTTGAAGGTCAAAATGATAGTTTCAGTGCAGCTTCAAAGGGCGATAAACGATACCAGACGATGAATAAGGGTCTTATCCAGCGAAACGATCAGTCATTTGAGTTACAACTCAATGAGTTTTAACAAGGTAAAACAACGATGTCAGACGATTTTGAACTTGGAGGAGAAGATGAGATGGATCCTACATCAAGCGTGACCTTTTCTACGTTTATTACGTATTACGTGAAGTCTGGGACACGCATCGCAGAACAGGCGAGCATTTGTGTGTGTATAAAGCATATACATTTTTTTTTTTAATGACCGATCATTTCGCTAGATAAGACGCCTTATTCATCATCTGGTATAATTTATAGCCCGTTGAAGCTGCACTGAAACTATAATTTTGACCTTCAACCGTTTGGAGTCCATTGAAGTTCACTATATGGATACAAATCCTGGAATGTTTTCATCAAAAACTTAATTTATTTTCGACTGAAGAAATAAATACATAAACATCTTGGATGACATGGGGGTGAGTCAATTATCAGGAAATTTTCATTTGAAAGTGAACTAATCCTTTAAATTAATCAAAAACAAAAATATGTATAATATGTAATATATATGTGTGTGTGCGTCTTATTTTTCAATCATTTTTTTTCCCACAATCACTTGTGCTTATTTGTGTTTTAGTCACTTGGCTCAGGGAACTCAGCAGCTGCGGCGGGTCATGAGGGCTGTGGAGAGTCGGGGCTCTCAGAGTTTTCGTAAGGTGAGATCTGGGTAAATTAGATTTTTGATGCTCACAATCACACAACAGGAGTCAGAGGTTGTTGTCTGTTGTGTCGTGTTGTTCAGACAGTAGCGTGCAGACTTGCAGAAGTGTTGCTGGGCTCAGTGTGTGAGGAAGCGTACTGGGGTCCACTGTCTCCTCCACCACCCGGCTGGCTGAAGAGAGAAGGAGCCACGCACCCCAAAAACGCCATCTACCCGTCATCCAGACCACCACAGCGCTACAACACTGAGGGGTCAGACTCTCTTTCCCTTCCCATTCTCTGTATATTCAAACTCATTTTTCATGTAGAATACAATAACTAAAGCATTATCAGAAAATAAAAGCACAAGAAAGTAAAGTAAAGTTTGATGACTTGACACATTTAAAATAACTTTTAAATGTTAACGTGAAGTTTGAATGTTTTCTTAAGATAAAAAATAAATACTTTTATCTTAAGTACTTAAATAAAAGTACTATGAAAAGTCAGACAGTACAATAAAAACGTCTCTAGGTTACGTATGTAACCCTAGTTCCCTATCTGTCGGTCACTACGAGTTATGTCGTGACGACATAGGGGATTTACTTGGAAGCCCCGATCATCTCTGACTAAAGAGAAAACGCCAATGAAAATTGTTTAGTGGATTTTGCATACCTGAGCCACTCCCGTGCACACGGTATAAAAAGGGCAGGTGCGTCCACTGATTAGATTTTTGCTTCGGAGCCGAGTGGATGAGAAGAGTGCTGATCTCCACAAAGCCTTTCATCTTTGTTTTGTTCCTGGTTGGCGCAACGGTGCGATCAGCGGAGTCCCTTTCATTAGCGATTCCCCTTGGCACTTCAACTAAGAGAGCAAATTCTAAAAGAGCAAATCACGGACGATCGCGTCTTTTTCAAGATGCCGTTTCGTCCGTGTCCTTCTGGTTGCGCCGCACCGGACCCAGAGCTGACGGCCATGCTTGCCCGGGCAGCCGCGAGCATCGGGCTGGAGGTCAACAGACCGCCCAGTCCCGAGCCCTCGCGGCTGGACGATTGGTTTCTCGGTGCGGGGCGTGGCTCACAACCACGCCCTGCCCCGGTGCCTTTCTTCCCGGAGGTGCATGAGGAGCTGACAAAGTCGTGGATGGCCCCTTTCACGGCCAGAAGCCGCTCGTCGCCTCCTCCATCCTCACTACCCTCGCAGCGGAGTGGCCAGGGGTACGCGGGCATTCCCCAGGTGGAGAGAGCGATCGCGGTGCACCTGTGCCCACGAAACGCCGCCACTTGAGAGAAACCGTCCGCGTCTCCCGTCCAAGGCCTGTAAGCTCTCGCGGCCAAAGCTTATAGCGCTGCGGGCCAGGCAGCCTCCGCCCTGCACGCATGGCTATCCTGCAGTTCACCAAGCCAAGCGCTCAAACAGGTGCACGAGGGTAGTACCGACCTGGGGTTGTTGCAGGAGCTGGCACGGCGACTGACTTCGCTCTACGAGCGACGAAAGTCACGGCGCGGTCCCTCGGGAAGGCGATGTCCACCATGGTGGTCCAGGAGCGCCATCTCTGGCTCAACCTGGCAGAGATGAAGGACGTCGACAAGGCACGCTTTCTCGACGCCCCCATCTCCCAGGCAGGGCTGTTCGGCGACACCGTCGAGGGCTTTGCCCAGCAGTTCTCGGCGGTACAGCAGCAGACCGAGGCGATCCAGCAAACATCCTGCGTGATGCACCATCCACCGCTGCCCCGGGGCCAGGCTCAGTCTGCCCGTCGCCGTGGGCGCCCTTCTGCGTCCTCCAGAGCTGCTCCGCCCCGGGCCGAATCGACACCTAGGCCGGCGCGTCGAGCCTCTCTCAGGAGAGCGGCGCCCCCCGCGTCCCAGCCAGGCCCCAAGTCGTCCAGGAAGTCGACAAAGCGGCCTGACACGGGCAACCGGAGATGTTGGAATTTGCTCTTTCTCAGGAGACGGCGAGAACAGCGCCGCTCCTTCCCCCGGTGGAGGGCCGGGAGGAGAATCTTCATTTCATTTTGTTTCTGTTCCGTTCGGTACCCACTTTCTCAAAGAAAGAGCAATTTCCTTTTCCTCCGGGTTCTCAGGTCCATGGGACGACAGTGTGCGACGCCCCCCTTTTGCCAGTCAAGAGAGTCGGTTCGACATTCCTCCCACGCACCTCTGGCCAGTCCCGCTTGGGACCCAGGGAGTTCGGTGAGGATGCCTCAGAACGCACCGCCTTCTGTACCATCCACCCCTACTCCCTTTCGCTGCACCACCACAGGTATGTCGATTGTACCGTTGGAGCCGCTTGCACAGCGTCTGGAGGCGTGGCTCACGCTGCCCAGCCTGTCTCGCTGGCTCACGCGCACAATTCGACTCGGCTACGCGATTCAGTTCGCCAGGCGACCTCCCAAGTTCAACGGCGTTCTCGAGACGTCGGTGGCAGTCCGGAACGCTCCTGTCTTGCGCGAGGAGATTGCTGTCCTCCTGGCAAAGGATGCAATCGAGCTGGTCCCTTTACAGCCCTTACTTCATCGTACCCAAGAAAGGTGGTGGCCTTCGGCCAATCCTGGATCTGCGAGTCTTGAACCGGGCTTTACACAAGCTCCCGTTCAGGATGCTGACGCACAGGCACATGATCAAATGCATTCAGCCCCAGGATTGGTTTGCAGCGACCGACCTGAAGGATGCTTACTTTCATGTTTCGATCCTTCCGCGACACAGACCGTTTCTACGGTTTGCGTTCGAAGGACGGGCATGGCAGTACAGGGTCCTCCCCTTCGGGCTCTCCCTGTCTCCCCGTGTGTTCACGAAGGTCGTAGAGGGCGCCCTTACCCCGTTACGGGAGGTGGGCGTCAGGATCCTCAACTACCTCGACGATTGGCTTATCCTAGCCCAATCCAGAGAGCAGTTGGGCGATCACAGGGACTTGGTGCTTCGGCACCTCAGCCAGTTGGGGCTTCGGGTCAACTGGGAAAAGAGCAAGCTCTCCCCTGTGCAGAGAATATCTTTTCTCGGTGTGGAGTTAGACTCGGTGAGTATGACGGCACACCTCACGGAGGAACGTGCCCAAGCAGTGCTGAACAGTTCCTTCAGGGGCAGGAATGTGGTACCACTGAAACAGTTTCAGAGGCTCCTGGGGCATATGGCATCCGCAGCTGCAGTCACGCCGCTCGGATTGCTTCATATGAGACCACTTCAGCACTGGCTACACTCCCGGGTCCCGAGGTGGGCATGGCGCCGCGGTACACTGCGAGTGGGTATCACCCAGCAGTGTCGCCGCTCCCTCAGCCCCTGGACGGACCTTGCCTTTCTACGGGCCAGGGTGCCCCTAGAACAAGTGTCCCGGCACACTGTTGTCACAACAGATGCCTCCAGCACGGGCTGGGGCGCTACATGCAACGGGCAGGCAGCCTCGGGGCTCTGGACAGGGCCCGACTGCTTTGGCACATCAACTGCCTAGAGCTGTGGGCAGTGCATTTAGCCTTACGGCAGTTCCGGCCACTGCTGTTGGGCAAGCACGTGTTAGTCCGCACGGACAACACTGTGGCGGTCTCGTACATCAACCGGCTGGGAGGTATACGATCACACCGCATGTCACAGCTCGCCCGCCATCTCCTCCTCTGGAGTCACACGCAGTTCAAGTCACTGCGCGCTGTTCACATCCCGGGGAAGCTCAATCGTGCAGCCGACGCGCTCTCACGACAGCTCACATTCCCCGGAGAGTGGCGACTCCATCCCGAGACGATCCGGCTGATCTGGAGTCGATTCGGGGAAGCTCAGGTAGACCTGTTTGCTTCCCCCGAGTCCTCCCACTGCCAGCTGTACTTTTCCCTGACTGAGGGCCCCTCGGCACAGACATACTGGCACACAGCTGGCCTCGGGCCTTATGCAAGTATGCGTTTCCCCCAGTGAGCCTACTCGCACAGACACTGTGCAAGCTCAGGGAGGACGAGGAGCAGGTCCTGCTGGTTGCGCCCCATTGGCCCACCCGGACCTGGTTTCCCGAACTCATTTCCCTCGCGACAGCACCTCCCTGGCGCATTCCTCTGAGGAAGGACCTCCTCTCTCAGGGGCTCGGCACCATATGGCACCCGCATCCAAATCTATGGAACCTCCATGTGTGGCTCCTGGACGGGACGCGGCAGACTTGAGTGGCTACCACCGGCCAGTGCTAGAGCTCCTTCTACAAGCAAACCTACGCACTGAAATGGAGTCTGTTCGCGAACTGGTGTTCTTCTCTCGCCGAAGACGAGAAGACCCGAAGTTGCACGATTGGAGTAGTGCTTCCTTTCCTGCAAGAAAGGTTGGAGCGTAGGCTGTCACCCTCCACCTTGAAAGTGTATATTAGCCGCTATCGCGGCTCACCACGATGCAGTGGACGGCCGGTCCCTGGGAAAGCATGATCTCATCGTGAGGTTCCTGAATGGGGCCAGGAGGATGAACCCCTCCAGGTCACCCCTTGTGCCCTCTTGGGACCTCTCTATCATCCTGGCTGGACTTCAGAGGGGCCCCTTTGAGCCGCTGAAGTTCCTGTCTCTTAAGACAGCGCTCCTGACCGCGCTCACTTCCATCAAACGGGTCGGGGACCTCCAGGCGTTTTCGGTAAGCGAAGAGTGCCTTGTGTTTGGGCCGGTCTACTCTCACGTTGTCTTGAGACCCCGGCCTGGATACGTGCCTAAGGTTCCCACCACGCCCTTCCGCGATCAGGTGGTGAACCTGCAAGCACTGCCCTCGGAGGAAGCAGATCCAGCCTTAGCGTTGCTGTGTCCCGTAAGAGCATTGCGCATATACGTGGACCGCACCCGGAGCATCAGAAGCTCAGAGCAGCTCTTTGTCTGCCACGGAGGGCAGCAGAAAGGGAAGGCTGTCTCCAAACAGAGGTTGGCCCACTGGATAGTGGAGGCCGTCGCCTTGGCGTACCGTCGCAAGGCGAGCCGTGCCCCTGGGGGTGAGGGCTCACTCCACCAGGAGGAGTGTTGCCTCCTCCCATGCGTTGGTGCACGGCGCCTCTTTGGCAGACATCTGCAGAGCTGCGGGGCTGGGCGACACCGAACACCTTCGCAAGATTCTACAATCTCCGCATTGAACCAGTTTCTTCCGTGTGTTGGGTAAGTAATGGGCGGGAAGAACTGGCCGGTGTCACGCTTGCTGCGCCATTCCCCCTCACCGGGGATACGAGCGCCTTTTTTCTCCGCCAGTTCAGTTCCCCAGACGGTGAACCCTGGTGGAATCCTCCAAGCACCCCGGCAGTCAGACGGCGGAGCAGTCTGACGCCAGGCCCAGTACTGGTGTTAGCTCGCCCGGGTCTCCGGTCAGCCCTGTACTGGGCTAGGTGTCCATATGGCCTGATTCCCCTTCGGGTAATCCCGTTACGGCAAGCTGTAACAACAAATAGGAAAGACCTGAAGCCGTCTTTCACTGAAGGTCGAAATCCCTTCCGATTCCGTGGGGAAAGGAACAGCGGCTTGGCTATCTCCAGCAGCGATGTACTCAGTGGTCCCGGTGGGCACCAAGGTTAGCGAATTTGCGCTGGGGTGCTAGGAAGGTTGCAACCTCTTTGCATGGCATTTGTCTGTCACGCTCTCGCTTGTCAACATCTGCATGCCACAGGGTTGTGACGGGGTTCAGCTTGTGGCGCTTTCCATAGGACCCCTATGTCGTCACGACATAACTCGTAGTGACCGACAGATAGGGAACGTCTAGGTTACGTACGTAACGGAGACGTTATGTCCCCATGCCACAATCTTGAACCATCGCTGGTTGCCAGGGACTCGTCTCGGCTCCTCAGCATAAAAACTAATCAGTGGACGCACCTGTCGCCCTTTTATACCCGTGTGCACGGGGAGTGGCTCAGGTATGCAAAATCCACTAGCCAATTTCATTGGCGTTTTCTCTTTAGTCAGAGATGATCGGGGCTTCCAAGTAAATCCCCTATGTCGTCACGACATAACGTCTCCGTTCCCTCCATCAGGGAACGGGGGTTACGTACGTAACCTAGACGTTCTCGAGGGAACGAGACGCTGCGTCCGAGAACGCATTGGGGACGCCTTCAGCGTGACCGGCTGAATACAAGTGTAATCTGTCCAATGGATGGGCGAGACGTCAGGGGCGAGGTGACGTAATGACCAGCTGGTATAAATGCAGTTATTTGTATTAAGAGCCGGTCACGCTGAAGGCGTCCCCAATGCATTCTCGGATGCAGCTCGAGTTCCTGAAGAGGAACTAATTTAGACTTCATTGGATCTCATCAGACTAACATAAAAACATTAGACCTTTACAAAACCACCTGCTGCTTGTTGCTTGGCATTGTTAACATACAGTTGCTGACATGTTCTTAGTTCTTGTTAACATGTTTAATAATATGTAGCAGTGCTGTTAACATTAAGCATGTTTTAGCATGTTGCTAAGACATTTTAGCACATTGCTAGTATTGTTAAACAGCATGATTTAGAATGTTTATTGCAAAATTTATCACATTTCAAGCATTATTTACATGTTGCTAACATGTTTTATCATGTTAATATTTCTCTAGTATATCCTATCACATTGCTAGCATGATTTAGTATGTTGCTACGATGTTTTAACATGTTGCTAGCATTACATTGCCATAATGATTTAGCAAGTTGCTGACATGTTTTAGCAAGTTGCAAGCATGATTTAGAACATTCCTTGCATTTTTAGCATGTTTCTAGTATGTTTATAACATTTTTAAAAATGTTGATAGTTTACCATGTTTAAGAACTGCTAGCATGTTTTAACATAGTAGCCTATGTTAGTATGTTTTAGCACATTGCTAGCATGATTTAACACATTGATAGATAGGTAGACAGATAACGGAACAAATACAGGAGAATTGTAAGCCTGCAGTCATAAAAAATAAAGCACACCATCAGCACATCCTGAAAAGCTGTGAAAAGCGAGTTTGGCAGTCTCTAGGATGAGTTACTTTTAGAACTTTTGTCTCAAAGAAAAAGAAGAAAAAAATCTTAAATAGTAGATCATTATGCTTTGTCAAGTTAAAATAATAACTGTTAATTTTAGCAGTTTAATGTAAATCTCACTGCTTAAATTGTATTGTGTACATCAGCCATTGGAAAATATTGATCGATTACTAGAATCAGAGAGCAATAATAAGTAGACGAGTAGAGGACAGCGCTGGGGTTTGTTTGCCTGCTTTAATATTCAGGACACGGCGGAATGCTGTGTTGTGAATAAAACATACCGTAACTGTGCCTGTGAGTCTGCAGACGCCTAGCAGAGAAAGGAAAAATACAAGAGAGATGAAAAAAGATGGAGAGACTTTTAACAATGTATCTGAAGAACAGAAATGAGAACAGATGAAAGGAATATTATAGTTTACCATTCCTGGGACAGTTCAGTAACACACTAGGATGGGACTCCAGATGGTATGGAGGGAAGTAGGATAAAGGGATGAGGGGAAAACAGGTATGAGAGAAACAGAGCCTGTAAAGAAAGACAAAATTGTTCAGAATATAACATGTAAAATGTGACAACTGTGAGAATGACAACTGTGTGTACAGAGAGGTGTACACACACACACACTCACACACACCAACAAACACACACACACACACACACACACACACACACACACACACACCTAGGTGACGGATTTACACATAGCTGGGACTGTGGTTGAAGGTGGCAGGACGTGCCACACAGTGGTGGGCCTCACACCGTGTCTCTGGGGCCCACTGCAGCTCCGAGATCCCTGAAGAGCCTGGAACAGTATGAACCCAGTTTTTGTGTGTGAGCCACGAGGAACTACATGTCTTTGTGGAGAGGCTCTACTGAGAAGGCTTACACACTCGGCTCCTCTTTTTCACCCTCTATTATATGAGGAGCAGCGGCAGCAGCTGTAAGCAAGATAAAATAGGCAGAAAGCAGACGCAACTTGCTGCATGCACTAACTACCAGCAGACTACACTATTTACTACTGCACTAGACGCTTCACACACACTGTGTGAAACACACACACACATCATAATGTACACACACACAACACATCACACACCACACACACACACATCAACCACACACACACACACACACACACACACACACACACACACACACACACACACACACTCACACACACCACACACACACACACACACACACACACACACACACACACACACACACCTTGGTGACGTGTTTTTTCCTTTTCCTGTTGCCACCCTGCAGAGCTTTCCGTCCACAGGACGTGGTTGAAGAGGCGGTGCTGGTGCTTCTCATCACAGAATCAATGGTGAGACAGTCTTCCTCACATTCATCCTTTCTTCCTTAGCATGCTGTGTTGTGACGTCTCTTCTCTTTAACTGCATCTTGAGAACCATAGCATAACTATATTATGAGGGAATAGGAAAATTTGCCAAACCTGTTTGTTGTTATTTGTTATGAGGAACACAAAAGGAGGATTCCTCTTTTCCATACTAAGATTAGAGTGACCTCTAAATTGTCCTTTGGAGGTGGGACTATTTTTCTTGGTGGATTAACTTGGATGCCCTAATATTATATAAATATACTGCATTTAGCATTGAAACAGTTTGACACATAATATTCTTATGACATACACTACTGTTCAAAATTAGAATCTTTAAAAAACAAATTAATACATTTATTCAGCAAGGATACATTAAATTGAGCAAAAGTGATAGTAAATACATTTATAACGCTACTTTTGAACTTTAAATTCATAAAAGAAACTTAAATATATACTGTATATATCAGGGTTTCCACAAAAATATTAAGCAGCACAAATGTTTTTAACACTGATTATAAGAAATGTTTCTTGAGCAGTAAATCAGCATATTAGAATGATTTCTGAAAAATCATGTGATGCTGAAGACTGGAGTAATGATGCTTAAAATTCAGTAAAAAATCATTTCAAATCACTTTTTGATCAAATAAATGCAGCCCTGGTGAGAATAAGAGACTTCTATCAAAACATTAATTCGCAAAAACCTTACTAACCCCTAACATTATGAACGATAGTTTATATTGTTTATCAAGACAGAAAGCAAATTTGGAGACATGTTAATTTATGGTTATTAGACATTAATTTGTGTGGTCTTTGCCAGTGGTTACTGACCATGGTAAAACCTTGCATTTATTTGACATATTTGACATTTTCTGGCAATGCAGACCCAGATGTTTTTATCAATATAGGAAAATGGCATGTTTATTTATGTTTATTACCTCAAACAAATCATTTTCATTTGTTTGTCAGATACTTGTACCTAAAGCAACTTCAGACGACGCAAATTAAATGACAGAAATTATGGTTTAATGAGTTAAAACAACAAAACAACATCATACAGGTTTGGAACAAATAACTAATACATTTCCCAGATTGAACATTTTGGGTGAACTATCGCTTTAAACACAGGGCTTCAGCCCCCGAAACTGCACATTTTGTGCGTGTCCGTATTTGACACCCAGTTCAGTTCTTGAACACTTTACTAATGAGCTAAAGAGTTGAATTGAACATGCAAGGTGAGAAAGTCATCTAAAATGTGCTGTGCTGGAGGTTCTCCTGGACCAGGATCAGGAAACACAGCTTTAACATATTCCTAACACTCTCTCTGTTGTCCCATGTAGGCCAGTGGCGAGGCGGTGATCAGCCGCACACCGGAGCATCAGGAGGCGAGGGAGAGCAGCATGCAGGACGCCTCCTCCGTCTATGACCTGCTGAGCATCGCCATGGCCAGGAGAGGGCAGTACGCCATGCTGTCTGAGGTGAGATGAGTCAGCACAGGTCCATATCGACCCCGTGCTTTGCAAACAGACCTGTATTTTATGTAGTAGCTTCTTTCTCCTCCTTTGCCACAAGTCGCCTCTTTCAGTCTACCAATCGCTCTTTTCTCTTCTCCCAGTCGTATGGGTGCTTATTGACCATTCCTCCTTCGTCCTGTCCTTCAGGTTGTTTCAGTAGTTGGGCAGTTGTGTGATGGTGGGACGTTCTCAGGTGAATCTGAATATAAGTTTAATGTTTTCATTCAGTTAATATCAACATAATCCATGTTCATTTCACTGGTAACCCACTGCCATTACTCTGTATTACCAACCCATAACTGCATGTGTGTCGAATGTACAGGTGCATCTCAATAAATTAGAATGTCGTGGAAAAGTTCATTTATTTCATTAATCAAAATTGTGAAACTCGTGTATTAAATAAATTCAATGCACACAGACTGAAGTAGTTTAAGTCTTTGGTTCTTTTAATTGTGATGATTTTGGCTCACATTTAACAAAAATCCACCCATTCACTATCTCAACAAATTAGAATATGGTGACATGCCAATCAGCTAATCAACTCAAAACACCTGCAAAGGTTTCCTGAGCCTTCAAAATGGTCTCTCAGTTTGGTTCACTAGGCTACACAATCATGGGGAAGACTGCTGATCTGACAGTTGTCCAGAAGACAATCATTGACACCCTTCACAAGGAGGGTAAGCCACAAACATTCATTGCCAAAGAAGCTGGCTGTTCACAGAGTGCTGTATCCAAGCATGTTAACAGAAGTTAGTGAAGGAAAAAGTGTGGAAGAAAAAGTTGCACAACCAACCGAGAGAACCGCACCTTATGAGGATTTCAAAGCAAAATCGATTCAAGAATTTGGGTGAACTTCACAAGGAATGGACTGAGGTGGGTCAAGGCATCAAGCACACACAGACGTGTCAAGGAATTTGGCTACAGTTGTCGTCAGAGGCGTCTTTACCTGGGCTAAGGAGAAGAAGAACTGGACTGTTGCCCAGTGGTCCAAAGTCCTCTTTTCAGATAGAGCAAGTTTTGTATTTCATTTGGAAACCAAGGTCCTAGAGTCTGGAGGAAGGGTGGAGAAGCTCATAGCCAAGTTGCTTGAAGTCCAGTGTTAAGTTTCCACAGTCTGTGATGATTTGGGGTGCAATGTCATCTGCTGGTGTTGGTCCATTGTGTTTTTTGAAAACCAACGTCACTGCCACCCGTTTACCAAGACATTTTGGAGCACTTCATGCTTCCTTCTGCTGACCACTTTTTAAAGATGCTGATTTCATTTTCCAGCAGGATTTGGGCACCTGCCCACACTGCCAAAAGCACCAAAAGTTGGTTAAATGACCATGGTGTTGGTGTGCTTGACTGGCCAGCAAACTCACCAGACCTGAACCCCATCGAGAATCTATGGGTATTGTCAAGAGGAAATGAGAAACAAGAGACAAAAAAAATGCAGATGAGCTGAAGGCCACTGTCAAAGAAACCTGGGCTTCCATACCACCTCAGCAGTGCCACAAACTGATCACCTCCATGCCACGCCGAATTGAGGCAGTAATTAAAGCAAAAGGAGCCCCTACCAATATTGAGTACATATACAGTAAATGAACATACTTTCCAGAAGGCCAACAATTCACAAAAAGTTTTTTTTTTTTGGTCTTATGAAGTATTCTAATTTGTTTGACATGAGAATTGTGGGTTTTTGTTAAATGTGAGCCAAAATCTCACAATTAAAGAACCAAAGACTTAAACTACTTCAGTCTGTGTGCATTGAATTTATTTAATACACAAGTTTCACAATTTGAGTTGAATTACTGAAATAAATGCTTTTTAAACTTTTCCACGACATTCTAATTTATTGAGATGCATCTGTAAGTCCCTTTCTGATCAAATTTAGGCTCACTTTCTCATGCATGTGCCATTATGTGATGTGTACAGGATACAAACACTCCCCTATCCGTGCTCAAAACAACAAGATCCTTCCTAGAAAGAACTAGTTATGCTGAGCAATGTTAAACGCATTATCATTTTCTTGGAAGGCTGATTCCTTGATTCGAAGTTTCTTTCTTACTGTGATGTGGTCTGTGATTGTTTGTCATCAGTGTTTGGAGCGGGCCATGAAGTTCTCCTACAATGAGTTTCATCTTTGGTACCAGCTTGGCTTGTCTTTGATGGCAAGTGGGAAGGTGAGATTCATGTCCTATTGTCGTCATCATCATCATTGTTCTATTCATTTATCAGCTATATTTTAGATTCAGTTAAATAAAAATGTTCTAGTAACTGAAAAAAAGTAGATAGCGAAGATTTTATATAAATTATATATATATTAGAAATTAGGCCTATTACAGTTCACCCCAAAAATGACCAATCTGTCATTATTACTTACCCTTAAGTTGTTTCAGACCTGTAGTTTATTTCTTCTGTTGAATACAGAAGAAGATATTTTAAAGAATGTTGGTAACCAAACAGTTGACGGTAGCCATTGACTTCTGTATTATGGAGTGGCTGCCGTTAACTGTTTGGTTACTTACATTCTTCAAAATAATGTATTTTGTGTTCAACAGAAGAAAGAAATTCATACAGGTTTGGAAACAACTTGAGGGTAAGAAAAGGATAACACAATGCTCATTTTTGGGTGAGCTATAATTAGACTTGTTAAAAAAAGGTTTAAAGGGATACCCAAAAATTAACCCACCACCCAAAAATCTAAATTCTCTCATCATTTGCTCACCCTTATGACATCATAGATCTGTATGATTTTCTTTCTTAAGATTTTTAGAAAAGTAATGTATCTGATACAAGTGAATAGGTTTCCAAATACAACTCCAGTGGATGAATACAAATGTTCTAAAGCAAATCAATTTTAAACTTTTTTTTTTACTTTAACTATTTAACTATAAACTATTGATGCACTGAAATATATATACAGTATATATATTATAATACTTATTAATTTTTTTTACACAAAACACTTTAAAGTTTTCAATTAGCCTGAAAACGGAAAATACAGTAAATTGGTTCTTTATGTTGTTTAGGCTGTCGTCTTCTCAGGTGATATAACACCAGTCTTAGTAAAAGCTCTCCAACAACAAACTGCCTCTCCATATTTCAGAAAGGTCGAGTTTACACAAAAACACGCTTTGACGCATGATGCGAGTACCTTGTGAAGTTTGCACAGGAAGTGAGACGGAAGTGCAAAAGACTGTCACTTCTCATGTGAGCTTCACAACGTGCTTACATTTATGTCAAAAGTATTCTCAACACTTTCATGAATGTGTTTACAACATTTGGCTAGAGTTAATGGCATTATAGTAAAAAAAATATTAGCTTGTAGTAGGGCTGGGCGATATACCGGTTCAAACGGTAAACCAATTTGAATTAGGCACCCGCCACAGTATGATTTTTTTTTTTAAACAAGTGGATAAGCAGCATAGACAGTGTGCTGAATTGAGAGGAAATCAGTTTTTAACTGCATACACTTCTGGATAATTGTTGGAGAACGTTTTAGGAATATTACACACAACTAATTCTTTAACTGGGCATATAAACCAACTGTAAACGGCCACTAACAGCAGCCAGAGACACTGAAGAAGAACACAAAGAGGATAAAATGCTGTAGCAGGCAGAGCAAACTCACTTCACCATGCGCAAAATATTGGAACAAAATCCTAAATAATGAATTGGGGCTGGGGGTTTATATAAACGTTTCTCTGAGGGGAACTGACTGTCTTCAGAAAATATTTTCTTTTCATCTTACCTCCATACAATGCATATTAATGTGGTATTTAAAAGCACAGCGCTGCTATGTTTACAGCGGTAACCAACGAACCGCATTATCGCTGCTGCTCCATAAGCGCCACCTGCTGTCAGTGAATGAATTTGTGCTCTCATTCAGCTCATGTGCTTTTTCTGTTTCATGCAGGCATGTATAATCAGGCATAGCATAATTTCACAAAGCTGAGGTCAGACCATTCTCTTCTTGCTTCAGGTTTTGAAATTACAAAGGCTAATTTACATCAAAAATGTTTCATTCTACATGTAGCATGATTGTTTGGATCGTGATTAAATCGCAGTGGTTCTGCAATTGTTTCATGTATTCTGATTCATCATAGTCTGGGAAAACTCTGTGATAAACCGTGGAACCATCAGAATCCCCCCAAAAAAGTTGATTCAGATTTTTGGTCAAATCGCCCAGCGATGTAGTATATATTAGTATGTTTCTTACATGCACCTATTGTTGAGTGGCATTGATTTATCTGCTGGGGTCGTATGGATTACTGTCATGATGACTGGATGTGCTTTTTGAGTGTCAACATTCTTGATCACAGAGATGGATTATTTGTCTAAAAATCTTCATTTGTGTTATAAGATCAAGAAAGAAATAGCCATGACGACATCAGGGTGAATAAATACATTTTAATAAATAAAAAAACATTTGGATGGACTCCCTGTAGAATTATGTGAAACAATTCGGTGCTACAAAGTTAGAGCGAGTAGTTTAGTAACAAACCACCAATCATAAACTGTCTCAGTGTCTGCCTCATTGAATATTCATGAGCTTTGTAGATGCAGGAGCTTTGTCTAGTTTGTTTCAGAAATAGGTAAAAACATCAAATGGTGATGGCAAATCCCTCTCTGCATTTTCCTTCTAATGTTTAGTCGTTGTTTTGTATTATGTTTCAGAAGTCTTAAGATAACCAGAGCAAATACTGTATTTGTGACAACATCTCCACACATAGACAAGCAGTTATTAAAACAGGTCGTGCTCTTGTTGTGTAATCTGCTTGTCCAGTCAATGTTATTAACCTCATGAATATGCAAATTACAATGTTCATCCAGGGTTTACGGATGTACTGAGTGATAAGCCACAATGACCCTGGCTTAAGGACTCTTATGAGTGAAGGTTCACGCGTCTTCTGTTGTATGTTAGTGAATGTCAGGGTTTGTGTCACTGCTACATTACTATACTATCTTACATGTGTGTTTGTATATTTGAAAGCTGTATTGTTAATATTTTACAGAACGAGGGTGCAGTGTCAGTGCTTAAAGAGTGTGTAGCAATGAAACCACAGGACCCCATCCCACCTCTGCTTGCAGCAAAAGTGTGCATCAACCAGCTGCACTGGGTGAGAGAAACACAACAAGCAGCACATGTGCACAATGTGCAGACAATAATAAATAAAATAGTAAAAATAATAAATCAATAAAACAATATTTATATTTGGAGCAGTTACTACATATAGCAGTTCCAGCCTCTACACTAACTTTTAAAAAGTAAATGAATACTTTTATTCAACAAGCATGCTTTAAATTGATCCAAAGTGACATTAAATACATTATTTATGTTGCAAAATACTTATTTGAATGAAGCTGTTATTTTGAACTTTATATTTAACAAAATATGCAAAAAAAACATATTTTTTTTAATAAAAATATTAAGCAGAACAACTGACATTGAGATAAGAGGGGAAAAACAGTTTCTTGAGCAGCAAATCAGTATATTAGAATGATTTCCGAAGGATCATGTGACACTGAAGACTGGAGTAATGATGCTGAAAATTCAGCTTTGACATCACAGGAATAAATTACATTTTAAAATATACTCAAATAGAAAACAGGTGCAGTGCCGTGAAAAGGTTTTAGCCACTTTCCGTTTTTTTTTTGCATATTTGTCACACATAAAAAAAATTAGATCATCAAATACATTTGAATATTACACAAAGATAACCTGAGTAAAATAAAAAATGCCGTTTTTAAATGATGATTTCAGTTTTTAAGGGAAAAAAGCTGTCCAGACCTGCCTGGCACTATGTGAAAAATTAATTGCCCCTTAAACTTAATAACTGGTTGTGCCACCCTTTGCAGCAACAACTGCAATCAAGCGTTTGCGATAACTGGTAATGAGTCTTTCACATGCGCTTGAGCTTGAGGTCAAAAACTGACTACCAGACATTCTCCTTCAGGATTTTCTGATAGCGTGCAGAATTCATGGTCCCATCAATTATGGCAAGTCATCCAGACAACTTTTCTCTCATCGGTCCACAGAATATTTGCCCAAAGTCTTGGAGATAATCAAGATATATTTTGGCAAATTTGAGACTGGCCTTTGTGTTCTTTATGGTCAGCAGTGGCTTTTGCCTTGGAACTCTCCCATGGATGCCGTTTTTGCCCAGTCTCTTTCTTATTGTTGAATCATGAACACTGACCTAAATTGAGGCAAGTGAGGTCTGCAGTTCTTTAGATGTTGTTCTGGGTTCTTTTATGACCTCCTGGATGAGTCGTTGTTGTGCTCTTGGAGTAGTTTTGGTAGGCCGGCCACTCCTGGGAAGGTTCACCACTGTTCCAAGTTTTCTCCATTTGTGGATAATGGCTCTGATTATTGTGGTTCGCTGGAGTCCCAAAGCCTTAGAAATGGCTTTATAACCCTTTCCAGACTGACACATGTCAACTATTTTGTTTCTCATCTGTTCTTGAATTTCTTTAGATCGCTGCATTATGTGTTGCTCTTTAAGCATGCTTCACTTTGTCAGACAGATTCTATTTAAGTGATTTCTTGATTCAACAGGTCTGGCAGTAATCAGGCTTGGGTGTGGCTTGTGAAATTTAACTCAGCTTTCTAAAATAATGTGTTTAATCACAGTTCTTTCATGATTTAACGGGAGGGGTCAATTCATTTTTCACATAGTGCCAGGTAGGTTTGGACAACCTTTTTCCCTTAATAAATGAAATCATTATTTAAAAGCTGATTTTGTATTTACTTGCATTATCTTTATGTAATATGAAAATTTGTTTGATGATCTGAATATTTTAAGTGTGACAAATATGCAAAAAAATAATAAAAAACAGGAAGTAGGGCAAAAACTTTTTCATGCCACTGTATTTTAAAATGAATTAATATTTCACAATATTACTGTTTTTCTGATGAGCATAAGGGACTTCTTTCAAAAACATTAATAATCTCATCGACCCAAACCTTTGAACCGCAGTGTGCATCATCCCATCAAAAGGAATAAGTATGCTTTATGCTATGAATGAAAGAAGCAGTGTGCATTTCAGGAAAATTCATTGGAAATATTCACTTTGGCATCCTTAAATAAGTCCGTAAATCCTACATAATCCTAATATATTTATATTAAAACTAGCTATGCTCATATCATTATTAATTTAGAAGTGATTTTTGATCCAGATCAAACTAGAAACATTAAATCTGTTTTTTTCAGCCCTTTTATAATACTCGGTGTATAGTATTCATCGCTCAATCTAGAACATATCTGCTATGCAAGTTATACTAATAAGACACAATGCAATGTACTGTACAGTCACAACACTATCAATCAAATACACACTGCAGTTGACAGAGATTACGGCACATCTGTTGGAAGCGCAGAGCTGAATACAGACAGCACGCCATAAGAGGCTTATAGCACAATAGAGCCGTATAGCCACAAAAACTTAATGTAGAGGCTTTAAAGTCAGAGAGCACGCCATCCCACAGTCACACTTCAGACCGGCCCTTTATCATCCCAGCATCAAAACAGGGCATGCAGGGATTTGTCCTCAAGCAGTTGTCCTTGATGCTTATTCATGTCAGCATGTCTGGCATTTCAGTTAAAGAATATCATACAATGTTAAGTCATGATTACATGATTAAATAAAATATATATATATTTGTTTCAATTTCGCATGATATGCTTGGGCATTTGACATTACCTTTTTTCTGTTTATACACTACCGGTCATTGTTTTGTTTTTGTTTTTGACGTTTTTTTTCTGTGAAATATTAGTGCAAGTTATCTGTTTGTTATTTTTATATATTTATACATGCAGTTTATACCTGTGACGACAAAGCTGAGTCTTCAGTGTCACATGATCCTTTAGAAATCATTGAAATATGCCGGTTTAGTGCTCAATTATCATCAGTTATTATTGCCGCCCAATTATTAAAAATGGTTCTTATTATTATCAGTGATGATAACAATTTTTGGAGCTTTATATTGAGGTGGAAATTGTTTGAGTATCTAAAACCTTTTTTTATAATGATTTTCTAACCATTTCTAAAGGATCATGGGACACTGAAGACAGGAGTAATGATGCTGAAAATTCAGCTTTGACATCTCAGGAATAAATTATATTTTAATATACAGTGGTAGCCAAAATTATTAGGATATTAGTATTTTCACCAGCTAATTTTTTTTCTATCTTTTGCTGTAGTGTGTCAGTAGGAAATATCAGTTCACATTTCCAAACATTAATGTTGCCATTAATTGTAATAATCCAGTGAGATTTTTGTTTGTGCATGGAGTCTGACAACAGCCAGTGCTCCTCTGAGATCTGATCTGATCATCATCAGTCTGTCTGGAATCACATGAAGAAACTGAGACAGACTAAATCCAGAAGAACTGAGGCAACGTCTCCAAGATGCTTCAACCTGCAAAGCTTCAGTACTGTTAAAAGTTTTAGGCACTTGTGTAAAAATGCTGTAAACAAATAATGTCATAAATAGATTTTCTTTATCAATGAACTTCTATTAAAGTGCCCCTATTATGGATTTTGAAAATCACCTTTCATGCATTGTGTAACAGCTCTAAGTGAATGAAAACATCCTGCCAAGTTATAAATCTGAAAGTGTACCGTGTATAAAGTTATTGTCTCTCAAAAGAAAGCATCGACTCTGAATCATTGAAACGAGTCGCTTTTAAAGCGAATCCAAAGCCGTTTCAAGTTGACTTCATATTGCATATTGCCCGCCCACTTGTTGGTCTTTTCGCGTTGATCTGAATGAAAATGCTAAATTCGTTCTTTGCCACTAGATGCCGCTTTTGGATCGTTTAAAAATAGCGATTCCCCCGGTAACGCTGTCCACAAGCATCACTGCGCTCACAAACACTGCATTTATCAGGCATTATGCCTCCTTCACGTGCTATCAGAAATTTCATATTTTCCACTTACAAAGTCGTGATTACGAGCTTTTTGTATTCAAGTGCTTTAATGTCAGAAAGAATAAAATGTTGCATCCCATTGGTTGACAATCATATAAACATTCACCGCGCATGCAATTTGCTGACAATTCTGGAATTTCGGTCAAATACATGGCTTATTTCACTGCTTATAAAACATACAATATGCTTCGAATGATCATTCATATCTAGCCTATAAATACACTACTTTAGCAAAAAGACAAAGGGATGTAGTTTTTGTGAGAACAGCAACAACCCTCCACCATGTTTAAAGTTTATGACCCGCCCAACTCGGAAACTCTGGTATCACAATTATTTCCGAATTTCCCAGTAGTAATTACGACTTGAGAGGCCATTCACGTCCAATTTCTGATTAGGAAACTCATATTTACGTGAATTCCGATAGCATGTGAAGGCAACATTACAGGCGGGATGACATGAAAATGAGACGATCGGACCAATCACTGCAGCGTCACACAAAGGAGGGGTTTGGAAAAATGAATCGTTGAGCGAATCGTTTGGGAGTCGTTGAGCAAGTTTGTTAAAAATAAATGTATAATATAAGACAATGAAAGTGTTTTTTGACCTTGCATGCATGTCAACCTGTTGTTGGGGACTCCCAAAACCAAAATATGAACCTTTCATTAGCCATAATAGGGGCACTTTAACTAAATCAAATCAACATTTGGTGTGACCATCCTTCTCAGTGCACTTGCGCAGAGTTTTTCAGGTAGGTTTCTTGAAGCGTCTTGGAGACGTTGCCACAGTTCTTCTGGATTCAGTCTGTCTCAGTTTGTTCAGTTTCTTCATGTCATTCCAGACAGACTGGATCATGATCAGATCAGATCTCTGTGTGGAGCAAAATTAATGTTTGGAAATGTAAACTGATATTTCCTACTGACGCACTACAACAAAAGATAGGAATAACTGGCTTAAAACATTTTAGCTGGTGAAAATACTAGTGTTCTAATAATTTTGGCCACCAATGTATATTAAAATAGAAAACAGCATATTAAAAATAGAATATTAAATAGAAATAATAATACAATATTACTGTTTTTACCTCATTTTTGATCAAATAAATGCAGCCTCTGTGAACATAGGAGAGACTTCTTTAAAAACATTACAAAATCTTTATTTTTGAAAACTATTGACTGGTAGTGTACACTACAGTACATGTAGTTTTTATGACATTATAATAATTGGGCAACACATTTTAATCTAAAATATTATTTTTTTACAATTACATTTATTCTTTTAACAGATGCTTTTATCCACTTTTTATCAAAAGTTTTGTTTTAGCTTAATCTTTTATTCTAAGTGAATATATTGTTCTTTGTTGGGTTTGATTCCATAACCTTTCAGTTTCCAGCTCAGATCTTGAACCTCTACACTACACCACCAATATATCTCACTGTAAGTTGAGAAGCACTGATATAAATCATCTAACGCATGTGTAAATGTGTGTGTGTCAGCTGGAGGATGCAGTGTCCCTCTCAGCAGGTGTGGTTGCTTTAGGACAGGGTGCTGGCGAGTCCCTTCCTCGAGCTCATCTGGCCATCGGACTGTGCCGTAGTCTGCAGGCCTCTGATGGTAAGCCTGGCCTTTAACCGCGATTATCCTTCTCTGACCCTAAAAATGATCCAGGCCCCCAGCTGTCCTCAGCTGCTCTCTGCTCCCTCATGTCTGCAGTGACTCACTCTTTACTGTGTGTTTGCAGCTACGCTGAAAGCCGATCGCGATGAGTTCAACAGAAGAGCGCTGCAGTCTCTACGGAAGTACGCTTGATATTTTCCTCTTATATTTCAGCATGTGTACTTAACACAGATTGTGTTAAGGAGGCTTCAGCCACCCACTTTGAGTGGAAATTGTTTCAGTTGACCCTTTCCTAAGCTAATACCAAAACTTTCATCAATATTAAAACAAACTGCATATTTTTTTCCCTTCAAAACCACACCACCGTTTCAAAGTTTGGAGTCTGTAAGATTTTTTTAAAGGTTTTTGGAAGAAATCTCTTGTCCACCAATGCTGCATTTATGTGATTAAAAATACAGTAAAAACAATACATTTTTTAAATGTTATTACAATGAAAAAAACTGTTTTCTATTTTAATATATTTAACATTTGTATTTATTCTTGTGGTGGAAAAGCTGAATTTTCAGCATCATTACTCCAGTCTTTAGTGTCATGTGATCCTTCAGAAATCAATCTGATATGATGATTGCAGCGCAAGAAAAATTTATTATGATTATCAATATTGAAAATAGTTGAGCTGCCTATAATACATTTTTGATTGTTCTAAAACGGACTGAAATTGGTGATGCATAAATTTGGTCAATTCAATTCATTTCCAATTAATTTTAGTATTTTTTTTTTTTATACAATAAGTATATTTATCAATGTTAATATCTTGAGTTCACTTTTTTTTCTTATCATGGTTATGTAGTTGGTGTTATGGAAACTTGATTCTGAATACAAATCTTTTCATTTACACCAATGCTAATGTTTTCAACATTTTTAATCATGTTTTTAATCATGTTCCTATGCAGTTTGACAAATTCCTAAAAAAAGATTCAGTGTCACAATTAATTGCAGCATCTAATCTTAGTAAGGAGTCAGTTGTGAGATGACTGGCAAATGTCAGACTGGTAATAAGGTGATGAAAACTTCACACAGATTCTTTTTGTCTTCAGAGCACATGCACTGGACCCTGGGGACCCTCAGATCTCCTTCTACCTCTCTCTGCAGCTCGCTCTGGTTCGACAGGTTAGCACGCTAACACATCAGTCTCGCTGACTAGATGCAGAATCGCGTCAGCGTATCAGATTCCTGTTCTTCATATCTTCCAAGAAAAGAGATTTACATTAATCTCTCTTCTTATTTTGCATGACAGTGGATTTTTGTAGCTTTTGTTTACACATATGAGTGTCAAGGTCACTTGATTGTGTGAATAGTTCTTTATGTCATCACATTCCTACCCACTGTACGAGACCTCTTGTGTTTGTGGTAGGTGTCAGAAGCGATGGAGCCGTTGCAGTTGGCTCTGAATATTTGTGGGGATGATCTGCACTCACTACACCTGCTGACTCTACTGCTTAGTGCCCAGAAACACTACCGACACGCCCTTGATACGCTTAAACTCGCCATTAACCAGCACCCGGACAACTTTAAGTAGGTTTTATGTGTTTGTTCTACTTCAAATGGGATATTCTCCCGAAATTTTGTATTCTGTCATTGTTTACTGAACATCTTGGTTACATTTGATACTCCACTTTCTACTAATTATAAGTAACTTTGCAACTACATATCAGCTAACTCTCATAAACATTTTAGCAGACTGTTAAGTTAGAGTTAGTAGAATAAGTTGACATGCACTTGCAAAGTCAGTAGAATATGCATCGGAGAAGCATCAAAATAAAGCAAAAATGAAGCAGACAGTACTAATACTCTAATGCAGGTCCTGGAGAGCCACAGTCTTCAAGAGTTTAGCTCCGACCTTGATAAAAACTCACCTGCATGTAGCTATCTAGTAACCCTTAGACCTTGATTTGCTTGTTCAGGTGTGTTTGATTAGGGTTGGAGCTGAAGTCTGAAGAACTGTGGCTCACCAGGACCTAAATTATTTACCCCAGCTCTAATGACGGCTATTTGACACGTTCTTAAGGCCATTGCACACTGAGTTTGAAATTTTCGCACATTGAAAGATAAATACGACTTCACATTGTCAATCACGTTTAAACACTGCCTCTGAAACTTTCGTCCATCATGAACAAATTTGCTTTTCGCATCCGTAGCAAGCATTTTGAAAGGTGTTTTGACAATTCAGAACCACCGTACAAGTGAATGCCAAAATCCACAATGGGATTGTCAAGTTCATCCACTTCGTCTCGAGGCACAAAGCACAGTATATAGATCCTTGCACTCTGAGTTCAAAGAAATTGGTGGTCTTCCTTTTAATATGTGGCTCTAGTATCACTAGCAAAGCATCAAACTGAACCACTGACACCTGTGATAATCACGCTGATCCTTAATAAGGAGAGGGAACTCTCCGTCCTCTCTCTATCTCAGGATTGGATGGACCCGATATTAAGATGCGAGAGGACAACAAAATAATACTCCATTTAGATTCAATTTAGTACTGTTTTGCAAAAAAAAAATCACAACTGATTAATTAATACGCATCAGAATTTTTTAGGATGACGAATATGAAAAAACGCATATGAAAATTTCGGACTCAGTGCGCAATGACCTTAAGGCTGCATTTATACTAGAGCATTTTTGTTTTAAAACGCATAGCTTTTGCTACGGATACGCCTGTTTACTCTCCAAAGTTCAAAAACTGAGTCTATTGAAGACTCCTGCAGACCCGGTTTTAGTTTGAAAACTCAGCAGTTGCGTTTCAGTGTAAATGGACCAAAATAGAGACTTTTGAAAACAATGGTGTGGCTGTCCACATTCGCTCTGCGTATCCTTGATGACCGTGTAACTATAACAACATGCTCATTGTTGTACCCATAGATATGTACGGGTAGATTCCCCAGACCGCTCCAAGCACGTAGACGAGTCCATCATATAAATAATAGGGAATCTACCTATACATAACTATGGTTGTACCTGCATGAATGGTCATGTGACATGCGTTTTCGGTTGTGTAGTGTGGACGAAGATCGTTTCTGAAAAGCAGTAAAAACGCCAGTGTAGACGAGGATCGTTTTGATTTTAAAGGGGTCATCGTATGCAAAATTCACTTGTACATGTTGTTTGAACATAAATGTGTGATGGCAGTGTTTGTACACATCCACCCTATAATGATAAAATCCACTTAGTGTTTTTTTTTTTATTCCTATTAATAATATCCCCTTTCTCAAATCAAGCTGTTCTCACCTTCTTGGCCGTGTGACGTCACACAGACCCAGGCCCCGCCCACAATTTTTGATTGACGCTAGCGTTTTACCTTAGACCCGCCCTGAGTGAGCTGTCATCAGTCCACCATTGTTTCGACGCCGGAGCAGGGACATAGACAAGAATGTCTCAGATTGAGCAATTGAGGTTTTCTGTTGTTGGATGTAATAATGAACATAGCAGTCGTCATTTACTCCCGACATCTGAGCTGCTGAAGACGCAGAGGATTACTTTTGTTTTTGAAGGGAATGCACCCCTACCTAAATGTGTTTATGTTCATGCAAATCATGTGTGATCCAGCCTCACCTACAGAAGAAGTGAGTATTAGGTTATTTTATGAATCTTTGCAAATCACCTTTCCTAATAACGTGCTAGCTTGAAAGTTCCGCGGATAAAGTAAACCGTATCATGAGAATGGCTCGTCACCCTACGGAAGAGAAGGGCGAGGTGAACAGAGTTTGTTAGCATTTAAAGAAACATGCACTAAAATGGCTTGCTGTGTGCAGAGCTGTTTTTAACAAGGTAAAAAGGGTGTTGTTTTACACTACCATTGAGAAATTTTAACCAAAGTATGTTATTAGATTTTTCATTAAGACCCAATATAATCATATCAACTTGTGGAAAACGGGCTCCGATGACCCCTTTAAAACGCTGTTTTAAAACAAAAATGGGCCTAAACAGGGCCTAAAGTTCATTTAAAGTGTTCTAAATGTCCATGTTATAAAGTTCCAAAATGTTCTAAAAAGACATGCTCTAAAGTTCCAAAAAGTTGCTGGTAGCCATTGACTTCCAGTTGTATTTTTCCCCTACTATGGAAGTCAGTGGCGTCCGGCAACTTGAACATTCTTCAAAATATTTTATTTTTTGTTCCACACTTGAAAGAAACTTGTACAGGTTTGGAACAACATAAGGGTGCGCGAATAATGACTTATTTTTTTTGTTTTTGGACTTTAACTGCATTAGAAAACAAAATATATGTAATATTTAAGTATAGGGATCAATTCTCACTATTAACTAGTTGCTTATTAGCATGCATATTATTAACATACTGGCTGTTTATTAGCACTTATAACGCACATATTCTAAATCCCTAATCTTACCCAATACCTAAACTTAACAACTACCTTACAAACTATTAATAAGCAACAAATTAGGAGTTTATTGAGACAAAAGTCATATTTAATGGTTTGTTAATAGCAAGGACCTTAAAATAAAGTGTGACCAAAATATCAAACCTAGTGGTATCTGAACGTTACTGCAGAATCTTTCTGAAGAATGCGTCTTTTTTGCGTTGTTGATTTCAATCAGCTGTTGTTGCAGTGATTTTAATTATAATGCATTCAGTTAGTTACTACATTTATAGTTCATAAGATGAGCAACTAACATTTGACAATACTTTTTGTCATAATTCCCAACCGTATCTACTGTTACATAGTTTTAAATCTAAATTACTTTTTTGTGAAATGTGCACAGTGCACATTTTATTCTTTCATTTTTTTCCTTTCATATTATCTTTCATTTCATTTCTTTTACATCTCCATGTGGGGTCAGTGTTGCACTCGAGACGAGAGTGGAGAGAAAATAATTAGGATCAAGTTCATAGCAGAGTAACACATAAGAGTGTAAAGACCCCCAGCCTCTCACACACAAACACACTGAATCTATTGTGTCACAATGTCACACGTCTCATTCCAAGAACCTCTGTCTTTGAAGAAAACAAGTCATCACTTTATCAGTGGAAAAAATGAACTCAGCTTTCTAGAAACTGTGTTTGTTGATGTATGGGAGGAGGAAAAGTGAACCATGCTGTATAGAAACTAAAATTTTACTTATTTAATCGGACATTATTTAAAAATGTACAGTGTAAATTTGAATTGCATGTAGACTTTGTATATTAGAGTTGTATTGCTTTAAGTGATCTGAGTGAGTTTAGTGATTTTACCTGCACCTGACCTCCAGTCCAGTTCTCCTGGCCCAGTGTTTTTAGTATAACTAAAACTAAAATGATTCAATTGTTTTTGTTATGTGAAATAAAGTAGAATATAAATACTAGATAATACATTTAGAAAAATGAGTCTTTATACTGAAATAAACTAAGTTAAAGTACTAAAATAATATAAAAATAAATTAAATCTAAATACACAAGCATTTATTTATTTTTTTAAAATGACAAAAAAAGCTCATAACAAAATGACTAAAATTAAATATATAATCATTCAAAATATTAATAAATACTATAAAAAATATATTAATAATGCTAAAATAATACTGTCACTATCCTATATGGGCAATGACCATTATGTCTGTACACCAATTTGAGCTTTAGTCCTTCTGTGGTAAATGGTGTACCTCTACTAGGGTAAATTCAGATGTAAATGTGTACTTTACCACCACACTACTGCTGTTCCAGAACAAGGCCCCGTCGCAGCAGGAGCGTCTGCTAGTCTCGCTGCATCTCTTTCTCACTAGCATGAATGCTCTGCTGCTCTGTTTACACACGCACTTAATAGCACACACACACACACCTTCACATTCATCTCGCTTCACCCCCTCTTCCACCCTCGAGCACACACAGACGTCCACCCACTCGCTAAACCTTGCTAAAGAGAGGGACAGGTTAGGGGAAGAACGTCCCGGACAGCTGCAGAATTGCTCGTTTCTGTTAGAAGCAGCTGAACATTGGCCACTGATGATGGAGAACTAGGGCTGATAGTGTTTGACACAAGGAGGTCTGAAATACCTGCAGAAAACTGCTAAGTGTTAGCATTCATGCCATCTCGATGGCAGTTGCTCCTCTGCACATTCATCTCAGGAAGCAGGTGAATTAGATACATTTCCATCAAATCATGGGACACAAGTAGATTGAGCATTTTCATGTAAGGACAACGAAACAGTAAATCATATATTGTATATAACATACAACATTTTAAATCGCAAAATGTTCTATTTGAGTTATTAAACCTTTAATCAAAATATAATAACTCAATTTCATTTCTAACTCTCTAACTCCATTCTAGCCCTCAGGATTTGTTCTATAGTACATAAGTGAAATGAGTTGATTATAACTTTGTCATCAGCAAAATCTTCTGGATATTTGATATATTGCACAACCATTATATGTTTAATGCAATATATGTTTTATATGCATCTGACAATACTGACAATAAATGTATAGCCTGAATGCACTGTAAGTCGCTTTGGATAAAAGCGTCTGCTAAATGCATAAATGTAAATGTTATATACACTAACATTCAGAAGACAGGTCAGTAAGATTAAGTTTTTTAATAGTATTTATGCTCACCAAGGCTGCATTATTTTGATCAAAAGTACAGTAAAAGCAGTACAGTTCTAAAATATTAATATAATTTAAAGCAACTGTTGTGTGCTTTAATATATTTTAAAATGTAATTTATTCCTGTGATTAGATAATTAGAAACTTCAGAAAAATTATTATTAAAATAATAATATATATATAGTATTTATTAATATTTTGAATGATTATGTTATTAATTTTAGTAATTTTGCTGTGCTTTATGCGAATTTACCCTAGTAGGGTTACACCCATTTACCACAGGAGGACTAAAGCAAAAATTGGTGTACAGACAAAATGTATATATGCAATATATATATTGAAGCATTATAGTGTCTTTTAATCAATTTAATGGATCCTTTCTGAATAAAAGTATTAATAAAAAAAAAATCTTACTGGCCTAAACTTTGGAAAGTTAGTGGAAACGTATATAACCCTGTATTATCAGGTTTGATTATTTTACATCAAATATAAAAAAGCAAAGCTGTTTCTTTTTGGTGCATGTAGCACTGTAGTTTATGAACTGTTATTGTCTTTGTGTGTTTTAGTCTTCTCTTTACCAAAGTGAAGCTGGAGGAGGTTTTGTTCGGACCCGCTGCAGCGTTACAGACCTGTGCAGAAATGCTGCAGCTGTGGCAGAGTCGCTATGATTTGACCCGCCTCAGGTAACATGCTGCATGTAACGTGTGCGAGTGAGTCAGTGTTGTATGCTGTGATTTCATGCATTCTGCTCTCTATTCCAGTGAGGAGGATGACACTAGCAGTATACCTCCAGATCCTGGACCGCTGAGCAAGAAACCCAGCGGCCTCCATCTCATGCTCCCAGACTTCCAGGAGACAGAGACCGGTGTGTATCACGAGTGTGTGTGTGATTGTGTGCGTGTTTATGTGACTGAGACGTGTGTCATGTTGGGTCAGGGTCTCAGAGTGCCCCGTCTCTAGCTGTGTCCCGTCTGGAGCAGGCCATGTCGGAGGTGTCGGCCATCAGCTCCGCCCACAGGCACGGCCCCGCCTACATTTGGACCACCCTGGAGCGCATCTGGCTGCAAGCAGGTACGGCTCAACTTCTTTTTGGAATATATTATTAAAACCTATTATTTCTGGAACTTTTATTAACATTAACCAGGATTAAATTACCGGTTATTAAATATTTGTGTAACATTTTAGAAAGGCATAAATAGCCGTTTGGCTGTTTGCTGACATTACTTTCCTGAAATCATACAAAAATTTTTTTGAGACTACGTTTTACTTGTTGACTTTAATACATTTGGGAAGTCTTTGACGTACTATAACAGTATTTGGATGTTATTTATATGCTGCTCTACATGAAATGTGTTTCCCAGGGATCTTATACTGGGTGTTTGTGCCCTCTTGTTCCCATTCCCAGCATTCCTCTGGCATGGGTTCATTTCCTGTCTAAAATGGGACACATCCTGATTCTGTACAAAATGATGAATATGAGAGCACAGGCAGAGCGGCAACAATTGACAAAAAAAAAAAATGGGCGTGATGTTATAATGATAATTTAAAATAGCAAGGGCCCACTGAACGCAGTCCATCATGCAGCAAACTTTTAATTTCTTACATCAGCTATCATTTGTAATAAAATTAAGCGCTTTATGCGTTTATGCGTCAAAATAGCATATTATAATAAATTATTTTACATTTATAATAAATCATATTAAATTAAATATTTTAATAATAGTAATAATGTTAAATATTTTTATATGTATTATGTATTTACTATATATTTAAAATGTGAAATGAATATTCTTATTAAAATTTAATTTTAAATTTCATTGTTGTCATGACATTCAGCATATGTAGTCTTTGAAGAATCAACACAACACAAAACCATGCAGCTATACATGTTAAATACATGCAATAAAGGCAGTTTACTATGCAAATAATTATTGGAAAGATGACCAGTGTGCAAATATTACAATAACGCCTTCATTGCCAGTTACATTGTGAATGTTAAACATTGCAACAAGACCATTGGGAAATTTGCAGCTTTTACCATGAATTTCCCAAAAGTATGAAATGTGTTAATATAAATTTGCGAAATTTTACAGGCAAGAAAGGTCCACTATCCACTATCTGTTGTATCTACAGTAGTGTAGCAATGTCACTTTAAAAACAAGTATTATTTTAGTATTACTGATATACTATTATATTATTTAATAACATTTTTAATTAGCTTTTATTTAATTTTTGTTTAGCCTATATTTTCAGTTTTCATTTTAATTTTAGTGTATTTTAGCTTCAGTGATTTTGTTGTGTTTTTGTCATTTAAAAAAATATATATTTATATATTTATTTATTTATTTATTTTAATTTTGGAAATTCAAGTGCTTAAGCATATTTACTTGAGCTAGTTGTCAAAGAAGCAAAAAAAATAAATAAATAAAATTATATATGTGTATATATATATATATATATATATATATTAATATATATATATATATATATATACAGTGGGTACGGAAAGTATTCAGACCCCCTTAATGTTTCACTCTTTGTTATATTGCAGCCATTGCTAAAATCATTTAAGTTCTTTTTTTTTTCTCATTAATGTACACACAGCAACCCCTATTGACAAGAAAACACAGAATTGTTGACAATTTTGCAGAAGATTTATAAAAAAGAAAAACTGAAATTCACATGGTCCTAAGTATTCAGACCCTTTGCTCAGTATTTAGTAGAAGCACCCTTTTGATTTAATAAGCATGAGCCTCTTTTTGGGAAAGATGCAACAAGTTTTTCACACCTGGATTTGGGACCTCTGCCATTCCTCCTGCAGATCCTCTCAGTTCTGTCAGGTTGGATGGTAAACGTTGGTTGACAGCCATTTTAGTCTCACCAGAGATGCTCAATTGGGTTTAAGTCAGGGCTCTGGCTGGGCCATTCAAGAACAGTCAAGGAGTTGTTGTGAAGCTACTCCTTCGTTATTTTAGCTGTGTTGCTTAGGGTCATTGTCTTGTTGGAAGGTAAACTTCGGCCCAGTCTGAGGTCCTGAGCACTCTGGAGAAAGGTTTTCGTCCAGGATATCCTGTATTGGCCGCATTCATCTTTCCCTCGATTGCAACCAGTCGTCCTGTCCTCAGCTGAAAAAACACCCCCACAGCATGAGCTGCCACCACCATGCTTCACTGTTGGGACTGTATTGGACAGGTGATGAGCATGCCTGTTTTCTCCACACATACCGCTAGAATTAGGCCAAAAATTCTATCTTGGTCTCATCAGACCAGCGAATCTTATTGTCACCATCTTGGAGTCCTTCAGAGTTTTTTTAGCAAACTCATTGCAGGCTTTCATGTGTCTTGCACTGAGGAGAGGCTTCCGTCGGGCCACTCTGACATAAAGCCCCGACTGGTGGAGGGATGCATGTGATGGTTGACTTTCTACAACTTTCTCCCATCTCCCGAATGCATCTCTGGAGCTCAGCCACAGTGATCTTTGGGTCTTCTTTCCTCTCTCACCAAGGCTCTTCTCCCCCGATAGCTCAGTTTGGACGGACGGCCAGCTCTAGGAAGGTTCTGGTCGTCCCAAACGTCTTCCATTTAAGGATTTTGGAGGCACTGTGTCTTAGGAACCTTAAGTGCAGCAGAATTTTTTTGTAAACTTGGCTAGATCTGTGCCTTGCCACAATTCTGTCTCTGAGCTCTTCAGGCAGTTCCTTTGACCTCATGATTCTCTTTGCTCTGACATGCACTGTGGCTGTAAGGTCTTATATCGACGGTGTGTGGCTTTCCTAACAAGTCCAATCAGTATAATCAAACTAGTGGACTCAAATGAAGGTGTAGAACCATATCAAGGATGATTCGAAGAAATGGACAGCACCTGAGTTAAATATATGAGTATGTCACAGCAAGGGTCTGAATACTTAGGACCATGTGATATTTCAGTTTTTCTTTTTAATAAAATCTGCAAAAATGTCAAACAATTCTGTGTTTTTCTGTCAATATGGGGTGCTGTGTGTACATTAATGAGGAAAAAAATGAACTTAAATGATTTTACAAATGGCTGCAATATAACAAAGAGTGAACATTTAAGGGGGTCTGAATACTTTCCGTGCCCACTGTATTTGTACATGTACAAGTGAAACTCTGGTGGAGAAACCCCCCAGTGAGTAGGTGTATAGTACCTACTCACTGGCCTCCGTTATATATATTATATATATATATACACACACTCTCACTGGCCACTTTATTAAGTACACCTTACTAGTACCGGGTTGGACCCCCTTTTGTCTTCAGAACTGCCTTAATTCTTCGTGGCATAGATTCAACAAGGTGTTGGAAACGTTCCTCAGAGATTTTGGTCCATATTGACATGATAGCATCACACAGTTGCTGCAGATTTGTCGGCTGCACATCCATGATGCGAATCTCCGTTCCACCACATCCCAAAGGTGCTCTATTGGATTGAGGTCTGGTGACTGTGGAGGCCATTGAGTAAAGTGAACTCATTGTCATGTTCAAGAAACCAGTCTGAGAGATTTGACTCTGTGACATTGTGCATTATCTTGCTGGAAGTAGCCATCAGAAGATGGGTACACTGTAGTCATAAAGAGATAGGACATGGTCAGCAACAATACTCAGGTAGGCTGTGGCGTTTAAACGATGCTCAATTGGTTCTATAGGGCCCAAGTGTGCCAATAAAATATCCCCACACCATTACACCACCACCAGCCTGAACCGTTTGAGACAAGGCAGGATGGATCCATGCTTTCATGTACTTTACGCCAAATTCTGACCCTACCATCTGAATGTCGAGCAGAAATCGAGACTCATCAGACCAGGCACGTTTTAACAATCTTCTATTGTCCAATTTTGGTGAGCCTGTGTGAATTGTAGCCTCTGTTTTCCTGTTCTTAGCTGACAGGAGCGGCACACCCGGTGTGGTCTTCTGCTGCTGTAGCCCATCTGCTTCAGGGTTCGACGTGTTGTGCGTTCAGAGATGGTGTTCTGCATATCTTGGTTGTATCGAGTGGTTATTGAGTTACTGTTGCCTTTCTATCATCTCTAACCAGTCTGCCCATTCTCCTCTGACCTCTGACATCAACAAGGCATTTTCATCACACAACTGCCGCTCACTGGATTTTTTTCTCTTTTTCGGACCATTCTCTGTAAACTCTAGAGATGGTTGTGCGTGAAAATCCCAGTAGATCAGCAGTTTTTGAAATACTCAGTCCAGCCCGTCTGGCACCAACAACCATTCCACGTTCAAAGTCACTTAAATCCCCTTTCTTACCCATTCTGATGCTCGGTTTGAACTTCAGCAAGTCGTCTTCACCACATCTAGATGCCTAAATGCATTGAGTTGCTGACATGTGATTGGCTGATTAGCAATTTGTGTTACCAAGCAATTGAACAAGTGTACCTAATAAAGTGGCCGGTGAGTATATATATATATATGAAATGACTTCTGAATGCTTGCTGAATTAACATGAAACATTTTAACTCTTTTGGGAAATCATGGGGAAGTCTTTCGCCACCCAAATCACATTGAATCCTATTTCTATTATCTACAAAATAAAGTTTGAATATAGTCTGTATGTTAAGTAGTTCAGTCTTAAATCATTTAGATAAGTGTGAGGAAAAATTTCAATACATTGCTGTCTTTAAAACACTATAATGAACATGTACTCCTTTTCAAATGTTTGTAAACCCTTCTTTCTTGGTGTAGTTGCTGCCTAAATGGTCCTACCAGGGATTCAGTGTAAACAAACACAAACACACAACAGCCAGCAGTTGATATGAACATAGTTTATTTGCCGTGTTGAGTCCTAAATGCCAGAGTAGAGCTGCAGATGCGTACACAGCGCTCTGTACATGGCCTTATTTAGACATGACCATGAATATCCCTCTATGAGCATGTGTGTGAGATTTTGGGTGGAGGGGGAGGCCAGCATGTTTTTGCAATCGCAAATGTTGCCAAAGCTGCATTTGAAATAATCTGGACAGAACAAAATGCAACATGCGTGCGATTCAGCTTGTCTGAAATGATGGAGCATGTTGTATTCATTGCTTACTCTGGCGAGTATCAATGCTGGGGCAGCAGATACGTCTTTGAGAGAGTTTATATTCCAGATGGCTGTGTCACGGCTGTGAAATCAGAGACGTTTCATAAAGATGAATCATCATGCACTCGATGATATCAACAAGAGAATCTCACGATGTGACAAAGCAGTCGATGAAAAAGAAGAGTTGTAACTGCAATACTATGATTTATAGTACAATTATGTATCTCATAATGTTGTTTTATGTTTTGTGATGTGGTGGCGAGCAGGAGAGTTGTTCACGGCTGATGGGCGGATGAAGGAAGCTCAGTTCTGTGTGCAGGAGGCAGGAACTCTCTTCCCCGCCTCACACTCAGTGCTGCTGCTCAAGGGCCATGTGGCCGAGCTCAGGGGCAACGACACGGAGGCCAAGAGCCTGTATGATGAAGCTCTCGCCATCAACCCCAGAGGACACCACATACTGCTGCACCTGGTGAGTGACACATGCTGTACATCACACACACACACGCATGCACGCACGCACGCACGCACACACACACACGTTGGTTTTTATGGTTTACGGGGACTCTCCATAGGCGTAATGGTTTTTATACTGTACAAACTGTATGTGCTATTGCCCTACACCTACCCTACACCTAAACTTAGCCCTCACAGGAGACGGTGCATTTCTACTTTCCCCCCAAAAAAACTTACTCTGTATGATTTATAAGCATTTTGAATTATGGGGACACTGAAAATGTCCTCATAAATCACCTTCTCCTTGTAATACCTATGTCATACCCATGTCATTATACAAATTTGTGTCCTCATAAACCACATAAACATGCACACACACACACACACACACACACACACACACACACACACACATAGTATATATATATATAACAATGTTGCTTTTGCAACTAAATTAAATAAGTTAATATTGAAGTACTAAAATTACTATTACAAAAATATAATACAATTGTAACAATAATGACAAAAGCACATAGCAAAATTACAAAACTTAAACTAAATACTTTAAATATATGTATGAAACACAAAAATCACTACTATTACAGTACTATACTATTATAATACTTTGTGTTTGTTATTTTGTTGCTTTATTTTAAAAATGTTGTAAAATAAAAATGTTTATTTTAGTAATTTTGTTGTGGTTTTGCCATTTTTATTTGCAATTTTATTGTTTGTCTTTAAGTTATTGCTATTTCAGTGTTATTGATTTTAGTACTTATTTTTCAGCCACGAATTGAATGAATTCTAATTTTCATTAAAACATTTGTTTTACATTTTTCATCAAATATTTACATTATTTTATTTTATTGGAGCTTTATTTAAATTAAGAAAAAATAAAAAAAATTGGCAAATCCACATAAGCAACTTTAATCTGCGTGGGGAAATTTTTCAAACTCGTGTGAAATTCCCGATCACATGAATTCCTGAAATCACGTCTAGTAATTTAAATAAAATAGAATAGAATACGTTACTACTACAAAAATTTGAAATGTTGTAAATTGAAATAAAAAATAAAATTGAAGCAAATATATATAGATAATTTTTTTAAAGTATGAAAATATGTTAATTCAAAATACTAATAACTATGGTCACACTTTATTTTAAGGTTACATTTTCACTATTAACAAACCATTAACTATGAATTTTGTCTCAATAAACTCCTAATTTGCTGCTTATTAATAGTTATTAAGGTAGTTGTTAAGTTTAGGTATTGGGTAGAATTAGGGATGTAGAATATGATCATGCAGAATATGTGCTTTATAAGAACCAGTAAACAGTCAATATGTTAATAATATTCATGCTAATAAGCAACTAGTTGAGAATTGTCCCTATACAAAGTGTTAGCATAATTATTACTGTAATTGTATATAAATAATACTAAAATAACGTGACTTGAATCCAACAATCTGAGACTACAATGAAATTCTGGAATTTTAGTCAATTAAATATATATATTTTGTACAGACAGTGAGATGTTCTTGCTTCCATTGAAGCTCATGATGTTCTTCTGATCATTCTCAAATTCGTGTTTGACACAAACGTGCATGCTGCTGTCATTAAAGCAAAAGAGAGACAAACCAAATATCAAGAGATTATAAATTCATATGAATTAATATTTCATGGTAGTCAACCAGCGTGAAAAGCTTTGAAGACCACTGGAGTCCTGGGATATGGTGATTGAGTCATTGCATATGCAATTTACTGTACATAGAGTACAGTACGTGCATCTTTACAACCCACAGTGATGTGTGCTAACATTAGCTCTGCCTCCACTCTCTGCTCTCATTGTGACTGCATAATGTCAGGACCTTCATTACTCATCTTCACTGGAGTAACCGGAGTGAAGCTAGGCCATTTTCTCCCTATATCTGGCCAATCAGAGCACACATACCTGCTATTTTTGGACAAAAGACGTACAATATCAATTCCCTGAGCTGATGAGAACTAATTCTGAGCTGGCTGGTGATGCCCTGCATAGTTCACACACACACACACACACACACACAGCCGGTCTTCATCAGAGCATCACAGCACTGATTTCTCAGGATTTAGCAGATATGATTGAGGGAATTCATCAGCTGGATCCAATGAGGAGAGGTTAAACATTTCTGTTCTTCGTGACACCTGTGACTAGAGCAGCAGCGCTCTCATTACTTCTGTCCTTCCTCTGAGACAATTTATTTCAGAGCCTCTCGGTTCACCCAAAAATGGAAAATTATGACACAGTTTACTCACATGTTGTTCCAAAACCAGGTAAATCTCATGGAAACATTTCCAAGTCACCTTGAAGGTGTGACGTAATTAAAGTAGAGACAGATCTTTACTTCCATATTGTGATGAATATTATTATTATTGAAAAAGAAAAACATGTAGGGCGGGACTTGATTAAATCCATCGGTTGTTGATTGGATGGAGGCAGATCTGAAAGTGAGCTTACAGTCGATTGTAAGAAAGGGGCGGAGTTTAAGTGGACTAATGTGGTATACGTCACCAAAGAGAAATTTTAATGGATCGAATTATGATATTTTGATTAAACATTACAAGATCAAATTAAAAAAGAGAGACAATTGGGATTAATTTATAATAATACAAAACAGCATGCATTTAGAAAATGCCATTTCATTCAGACTTTAAAATCGATAGAATACAAATGAAAATAAATATTTTTAAGACCAAATATTAATTAAGGTGATGCATGTGGATTTCATTTTTTGCATTAAACTAACAATAATGATTTGCCTTTATGCTAAATAGAGGGGCATCCTTAAAGCTGCAGTCCGTAAGTTTTGCTCTTTGTCGCCATCTATGTTTGAAAACCTAGAATTGCAGTAACTTGCGGAATTGTCTTCCGTGCGTGGGTCGTGAGTCGGCACGGTTTCAGCGCAATTGAATTTGAGGTGAATGTGTCGATGTCAGTCACCGCAAGGGTGTGGATACTGTGTTTAGGAATCACAGATTCTCGCCTACGTCTTGGAATATATGACCCAAATCAGAATTTTCACCATGTATTGCCATCTGAACAAGTAAGTAACACGTCTGCCATGTTTGTTCTGCCCAACTGAGGAAAAAAAAACATTGCGCGACCAATGGTGATTAAATTTAACGATCGGTTAGCTCATATCACATCAAACTGAGAAAATTATTTTTATACTTTATTCTCAAATTATTAATGTTAACAACATCAGCGTTGCGTAACTATGAGTATAGTGTGTATTAGCGTGTAGATTTCAATTTCTGTACAGTCTAATCTCTAATTGTCAGACCATTCGAATTTCATATAAAAAAATTATTTTAATCCAAAAAGCAAATTATGCTCCCTTCGAACTTGTTTTCTCTTTAAAAATACAAATCTTGTGTAATCCCAGGCTATCTGTAATCAGAAGCATTTAAAACTGGACTATAATTTAATTCATTCACTTTGTTTCATACATACTGGATTACAATCCGCCATTAAAGATACATTTAATTATTCTAGCTGCAGTGAGAAAAGGCTATAATGATCCGTCACCTGTGGGATCCTCAAATGCGATAGCCTACTAGCCGGGAAAAATTATTTATGTTTACAGACGTGACGTAATGACGCAGTGCCATGCTCGAATCTCCCGCGAAAACCTACCCGTACCACTCAAATTAGAAAACATTATTATAAGCTAAACGTTGTGAATCGGGCTAAAGTAAGGCGATAGTTTTGAACACTGGCTGGTTATGTACATTCTCAAATATTGATTCCGGATAATTTTTAACCAAAAAAAGTGACGGATTGCAGCTTTAAAATTAGGGATCTTAGATATTATCGGACTGATGTTGGAATCGACCGATAACGGCTTTAAATGTAAATATCGGCATCGGCCGATATGAAAAATTATGCCGATATGTCTTGCCGATAGGAGGAATATGTTAACTCACATGTGCTCAGGGTGTGCTAGTCGTTAGATCACGTCAACAGTGTGACTCATTCTTGAAGCAAAGTTTTGTCTGAATGCTGATTAGATTCACTCTTTTGGATAGTTGCATTTAAATTGTACAGAATGATGTGTTCGGTGTGTGATAGTGTAAATGTTACACACCCCACACAGCAGGTTGTGTTGACAGATAAGAAAGTCCTGCGAAAACAGGAAGAATTGAGGAGACAGAAGCAAGCGTGTCTGTGTCTCACATAATCTCCAGCAATTGTTTATTAAATGTCTTTTTTCACATTGTAATCCAATAAAGCTTTCTCAAAGTATTTCTTTTTGCACAATGCACGTATCACATTCATGTTTTCCCCTTTTTACACAAACAAATAATACATTTAAGCTTGTCACTTTCCTTCTTTAAATCTACTCAGACAATTCAAAAGTTATCTTATGCATATAACATCATCACACATGACTTAACACGTAAGGCCTGAGAACCTGAGAAATATGTGTGAACCATACACATTTAACATACAAAATACTGATTTTTATAATCAGATCTGCCATCATGTTATTTTAACATTACTTTTTCCTTCTGCATAAGCATGAAATATTACTGCATTAACGCTACATTAGTTTGCACTGGAATGTCTGTTTGAAACATTTAACTGGAGAAGTGCTTTACTATTTATGTCACACATGAACTCTAATCAAACACAAATATAATAGGATTAAACCAACAAAGAGCATAACCTGGTAACTGGAGCCTGTATAAATCAAATAAAAGGCATTTCTTGAGCACATTCGTCCATTTCACAGCTTCCACAAAATGGCGGACGATTTACGTTTTTCTTTTCCCAATATTTTCACGAACTAGAACGTTTATACCCTACATATTTACAACATGAACATACACATCGAAATTATATGACTCGTGCACATATTGTTTTGTTCCTGGGAAAGTCATACCTGCGAAAACAGGAAGAATTGAGGAGACAGAAGCAAGCGTGTCTGTGTCTCACATAATCTCCAGCAATTGTGAAAATGCCGGGCAAACACAACACTGCTTCTCCGAGTCATCCGCATATTTTCAAAATAAAAGTCCCGATCTCACTCAACAATAGACAATGATTTTCACTTGACATTTACTTATTTTTTTCAGCTTCCCCTTACCTTTGCCATCAAATATATGTAAAATAAAAACCTGTATATGGAAAATAAACTTTTCTTCCAAAACTAAAATACCCAAAATGTGTACATACTTTAGGGTGTCACATCAACAGTAATAGCACGTGCAGCGGCAGCAGTGACAGCCTCCCCTGGGTCCTAACGCCGGTTCTGTAAGGAGTTTTAGTCTGTAGGGGGCGCTGTTGGCCTACTTCTAATTCAATTAAAAGTAAAATAGCCCACACAAATAACATTTGGACTGTGTTTCTGATTAAATAAAGCAGTAATTGATGCCATAAAATAATGAGTATGTTTTGATTTAATGGTCAGAAGCTATAGCTTACATGAAAAAAAATCACAAACATGACACCTGTCAATTAAATAATTTTATATATACTGATTTATTCATTTGTGTAATATGTTTTATTTTTAAACAAATCATAAGCTCTAAAATATTTTCAGAATTTTTACAACTTTTGCTTTAGACCATCTACAAATGTTAAATATTAAAATAAAATGTTAGGGTTAACACTGCAGCGATTGTTATATAGTTTATTTATAGTTATTTTCAAAGCTTCAATGTACTGTCAAAAACCTTCATTATTTATTAATATAAAAATATTTTGCTTATAATTTCTGCATAGGAGAGACTTGTTGTGTTGTTTCCAAACAAAAGGAAATATATCGGTATCGGCCAAAATGAGTTGAAAAATATCGGCATATCGAATATCTGCAAAAATCCAATATTGTCCATCCCTACTTAAAATTATAATGTCACAAAAAATAAAAAGTTAAAAGTTGTGGTACTACAAATAGACTTTGTTTTCTTTAAGCAAAATATTGTATTTATTTTTATTTGGGGCTCATATGACACAGGCATGTATATAGGAGGTTTTGTGAGATTCACCCACCCAAATATATATATTTTCCTTTATATCATTAAACAAAAAAAGAATATAGCCAAAATATGGGAGCGGCTTCAAACACCGGTTCCCATGAGCCAACAGCTCCTATGTCCCACTGTGCCATAAAACAACATTCATCAGCATCATTTTTGAGGAGCTACTCCTTTAAATAAGGGTGGGAGATGGCAGGGTGCAGCTGAGGATAGAGGAGCTCTGCTTGATTTAACCATACGCAATTCGGCCCATTTTTCTCATTTGGTCACGTCATTAAAACTCACACTTACAGCATATATGAATCTGCGTCTGTGGGATCCACATGGACGTGTGTGTTTGAGTCATTGCTCAGGGCATCTGGTTGGTTATTTTTCATTTTGGGATGTTAGCTGAGGTGAGTCAAACACGATCTCATGTCATATGAGTTAACTGAGCTGTGACTCAGCATCTCATTTGATTCTCTTTCTGCCTATGCATGTGCTTCTTCATATCTTTCTCTGTTTTATGGCTCTTTCCCTCCCTCCTTCTGTCTCTCGTCTTTCTGGTTCTCTTCTATTGGCCTGTCAGTTGATTAGATAATGCAAATACATTATTTATAACGCTTCACTCCTTCTCGGGCCTTTATGGGATGCCTAGCAACCAGGCAATTGTATCATACGGTGCAAGAGAGCTGATAATGAGACATAGAACCAGTGTTAAGGCCATTTCATATGAGACATGGCATGCATTAAAATCAGTCGAGGCTGAGCGCACTTCACGCTTTCACAGACTGATGTTGCTTTGGTCATCATGCACTTAAAGCAAGTCACCATGTTGTAACGTTGAATTCGGTCTTGTAGGATCCTTTAGGATGCGTTATTGTATTTTATATTTTGGAAACCACTTGGTTTGCCTGCACATTCACTCCCAAACTCACAAGCCACAAAAGATCAAATCTAATTGTTTAGATTTCTTTGTAGATTTTTTTTGTTGTTGTTAGAATAAAATTTGCTATATGAACTGCATTTTTAATAGAGGTCACGGTTTGCTGTGCTTTTTTTTTTTGCTTTGCACAATTTCGCCAAAAATGTTAATAAAATTACAACTATTATTATTATTAATTCTATTATGCACATTAAGAAATATGAGTACTGGAATAATATTATTTTAGTGTAAATTAAAAAGTTAGTATTTTAGAAAAATAACAATAATTTTATTTTAGTCAAAAAATACAATTCCGTGAAATTACAATACTAATATTTATGTTTTTCATTTTTTTGTTTTCAAATGGGGAGGGGATCTAATTGAGATTTTTGTGATAAAATTTGTGATTTAAAATTTATTTTTAAAGAGCTCCAGGTTGCTATGCTTTTTTGTAGGGCTGCACAATTTGGCCTAAAATTGTTGGATATTATGTCAATATAATAATAATAATAATTATTATTATTATTATTACATAAAAAAAATACCATTGTGATATTTCACTGTAAAATAAAAAAACTGTTTGATATTACTGTAACATTACAATAATAATATTTATATTTAATTTCTTCATTTTCAAATATTAAACAATCTTATATTTGTTTCATTATAAGCGACCGAAGAGCAGAGCAGTGGAGCAACATTTACTGCAAACTGCCTTGCTCTGAAAGACTGAAAACACTGGATTGTGAGCTGCACGTGTGGAAGTGAACACAGTGCCGTGCTTTGCTTTAAAATGTGCAGATCAAATATTGAATTCAGTTTTTAATCATAATAGTTGCACCAAGTTATAATGCAATTCCAGTTTTATTTTGATTAGAGAAACAACGAGAATACAGGTCTCTGCATGTGTAAATGTTCTGGCTGCTGTGTTTCTCTGTAAATTGTGTTTATTTACACATGAATCAATGGTGTATCTGTTTGTCTGCTTGATAACACATGACTTAGTGTTTGTCCTGTGTGTGTATTGTCTGTTTAGTAGCTGACACTTGTAATCGTGGCTGGTCCCAGCTGGATGGGATCAGTATCCCGTTGGATTACAGAGTTCAGATGCAGGGCTGTGACCCTACGTCAGTTCTTCAAGTGGCACCTCTACATCACTACATAAAACTGAGCTCTTTTATGTCCACATGTGCCAGCCTCAAGTCTATTTACATTATAAAACCGCCAGCGTGTGCTTTGCTGTTCAGTCCTCCAGGTAGAATCACCAGTACAGCCTCTTTCTGAGCTGCGATTGGTCCTCAGGCCTGTCAGTCAGTGTATTCCTGCAGCTGTGTTATGATCGTTCTTTCAAAACATGCTCTGCATTTGGCTGCTTCTTTCACTTGTGCATGTGAGAGCCTCATTTCCCTCCTCGCTTTTCTCTCTCCCCAGCGGAGTCATTCTCCTCTGTGATGTGCTTTTGAAGTGCCTGCATAATCAGCAGTCATGCTGCCACCCAAAAATACAACTCTGCATTGGTGTGTGTATGTGTGCTGAAAGAGGGGACGAGAAAATGTAATTGCAATGAGTAAATCATGCAGTTGTTGGCAGGATTAGGGAAAGTAATTCAATTTAACTCTAGGCATACACACCAACATACACTGCTGTTCTAAACACACTTGTCATGCCATACCGTTAATTTACAACATAAATTAAATTGAGATTTCAGATTCAAGAAGCTTTATTGGCGTGAAGGAAAAGGCTTCACATTGCCAAAGCATTAATAAATATGCATATATGCATTTTTACAAACAGAGTGCAGTCCATGATTTATAATAAATGGTTTTATTATAGACTGCATATTTTATAAGTGTAATAGTAAGCTGCAAGTATGTATGTACGTGTTTGTGTAGGCCAAACAAATTCAGTAAAGCCATGCTTTACTGTTTGAACTACATGGACCACGATATTCATCAATCTTTGACCATATTTTAAATATTTTTTATATTTGTTTGACCTCCAAATGGCTTAAAAGTTGTTGCTTTTTTTCTTCAGATTAATCTTTTTTTAAAAGGGCTTTTTCCATGACACCGTTTTTAACTAAATATGTAATAGTTTTTATGTGTTTTGGCTATTTATTTACATGCAAAAATGCAAGTAAATAGAAGATGCAAACTTTTGAAAATGGGTTTCCAATTGCAGGTTTTGAAAACGAACCGCGGATTTGTGAAACCTGTGACATCATGAGCATGCATTTTATGTGTCCGGCCTTTAGGAATGCATAAGTTAGCAGGAGCGTATTGTTGCTTTACAAAGTGACTTCACCAACTACTGGCCTGGCATGAATAATACAGCATTTGTAGTTCTGTCATGACAACTCTCTGAGAGTTTAGCATGGTAGTATATATGACAATGTTAATGTGTTTGGTCTTGGCAGAATAGATCTGCTATGCTGCTGCAAGTACTGACACTTGCTACTGCCAATACATGCTGCTGTGAGCATGTAAGAAATACTGCTGCTGCACATATAACATACATTAAATAACCCCCATATACAGTGTCCTCCACTAATATTGGCACCCTTGATAAATATGAGCAAAGGCGGCTGTGAAAATAAATCTGAATTGTTTATCCTTTTGATCTTTCCCTCAAAAAAATTACAAAATTCTAACCTATCATTGAAGTAAAACAATTGAAAGTGGGGAGAAAATCTCATGATGAAATAACTGTTTTTCTCCAATGGATGTTGGCCACAATTATTGGCACCCCTAGAAATTCTTGTGAGTAAAATATCTCTGAAGTATATTCCCATTCATATTTACATTTTTTAGCACACCAGGGTGACTAGGAGCATGAAATTGTCCAGCCATGACTTCCTGTTCCACAGGATTATAAATATGAGTAACACAAAGACCAAATTCCCTTAATCATCCATCACAATGAGAAAAACCAAAGAATATATTTCTGATGTGCAGCAAAAGATAATTGAGCTTCACAAATTAGTGAAGTGGCTTTATGAAAAGAGCTAGAGCAGTGAAAAATCCAATTTCCACCATCAGGGCAATAATTAAGAATTTCCAATCAACAGAAAATGTTACGAAACTGCCTGAAAGAGGACGTGTGTCTATATCGTCCTAATGCACGGTGAGGAGGAGAGTTTGAGTGGCTAAAGACTCTCCAAGGATCACAGCTGGAGAATTGCAGAATATAGTTGAATCTCGGAGTCAGAAAACATTAGAAAAAAATTGTCAAACAGTCCCTACATCACCACATGTTGTTTGGGAGGGTTTCAAGAAAAATTCTCCTAGCTCATCCAAAAACAAACTCCAGCATATTCAGTTGTCAGACACGACTGGAACTTCAAATGGGACTGGCTTCTATGCTCAGATGAAACTAAAAAATGAGCTTTTTAGCAGCAAACACTCAAGATGTGTTTGGTGCAACAGGGATAAAAAAGTACCCCATGTGTACAATGAAATATACTGCTGTATTTTTTATGTTGTGGGCCTATTTTTCTGCTGGAGGTCCTGAACATCTTGTTTAGACACACGGCATCATGGATTATATTAAATACCAACATATAAAAAATCAATAAGTGACTGACCCTGTTAGAAATCTTATAATGGGCCATGTTTGGATCTTCCAACCGGACAATAATCCAAACACAAACCTCAAAAACAACACAAAAATGGGTCACTGAGCACAAAACCAAGCTTCTGCTATGGCCATTCCAGTCCTCTGACCTGAACCCTGTAGAAAATGAGTGAGGTGAACTGAAGAGGAGAAGCACCGTCATGGAGCTGTGAATCTGAAGGATCTGGAGAGATTCTGTATGAAGAAATGGTCTCTGATCTCTTATCAGGTGTTCTCCAAACTCTTCAGGCATTATAGGAGAAAACTCAGAGCTGTTGTGCTGGTGAAAAGGACATTTCAATAATTGGGTGCCAATAATTGTGGCCAACATGAACTAGAGAAAGTATTTCTTACACAATGAGATTTCCCCCCATTTTCAATTGTTTTACTTCAATGATAGGTTGGAATTTTGTGAATTTTTGGAATGAAAGATAAAAAGGATAAACAATGCAGATTTATTTTCACAGCCGCCTTTGGTCATATTTATCAAGGGTGCCAATATTAGTGGAGGACACTGTATAACATACATAAAATTACCTGTTGCACATCTAGACAGGTGGAGTTGGGAAAGGTGTGGGGTGTCTAAAGTGCTCTGTAACTGCTACAGCAAGCACTAGCCAAGTATTTGAATGTTGAGCAGCAAGCTCATTGGCTGCTGATGTGAAAAGAGCCCAATCAGATGTGCCATGTGAATGATGTGATTATATCAGAATGATTTAGAACCTGTGCCTTCAAGAGTCTCATGACAGAAGTTAGAAATCTTTTTCATGGATCTGTGTTTGTTTCAGAGATGTATTTGACAGTGTCGTCGTCTGCTTGCGAAACTTTTGCAAAATGCAAAGAATTTGTTTATATATACAGTACCATTTGTTTCCATTTGTTGTGTACCCTGAAACTGTTTTGTACTGATTACAAGTTTAAAGCCCCATTCACACCAAGAACGATAACTATAAAGATAACGATATTGTCTGTAAGTGCACGCTCGTCTACCGCTTTAAATTCTCGAGCTCGTTATAGCAGGATTGATTCCGTTTGGCTGTTAATGTTTTTATCGTTCATCAGCTGGAAAAAATAGTTCTGATTATATTGTTTGTCTGTGCCTTTATCGTTATAGCTGTGGTGTGGACTATTCTGCTATTCTTTAATATTGAGAACGATTTTTAGAACTATATTGTTATCTTTATAGTTATCATGCTTGGTGTGAACGGGCCTTAACACTTTCCTCTTTACCCATACAAACACTTTTATGTATAGAGTGATGTGTAACATCTGCACACCATCACAAACTCCCCACACTCATATTTTGTTAAACGTTCAGTTCTGTAAAAATACGTCTTCACACAACAGAACAAAAAATAGCTTTACTCTCCTCTCTTCCTGTCCACAGGGGAAGTTGTTGGTGCGCACAGGCCGTGTGGGTCTCGGGGAGAAGATATTGAGGGACACGATACAGGTGGAGAACACGGCACACGAGGCCTGGAGTGGTCTAGGGGAGGCGCTACAGAGCAGAGGCAGCGCACAGGCTCCCGACTGCTTCCTCACTGCACTGGAGCTTGAGTCCAGCTGCCCTATACGGCCCTTTACCATCATCCCACGAGAACTCTGACGCGTCTCTCACACTCATACACGTGTGTATGAATGACTGGACCGAATGCTGTTCTTCAATCACTTTAATGACACATACTGTATAACAATAAAGCTGCACGTTTTGGCTTTTTACTCTAATGAAAGGCAATGGTCTAAAGATGTAGTCACATTAGTGAAATATCAGCTACATTTCGGGGCAAAAAAGGTCTTGTCAATAGAGATGTATAAAGCATTGATCACCCAGGTATCTCTTTCAAATCAAGCAGCTTTCTGTTGTTCAAGCTCTGGGTATTCAGATGACCAACTTGAATATGAGCGGAAACTGGGTAGGGAACATTTTCGACTTTGCATGAAACTCATGTGGAAATGACTGGATTTCGCCTGCAAAATTTCGCCAAACAACTGTAAATATGAACGCTCATTAATTCAGTGGCTAAAGGCATGATCACATTAGCACATTTTAATGGGCATAAGAAGTCCATTGTGAATTGTGTATGAAGCACTGCTCACCCAGGAATTAACTTTCAACCCAACCAGATTTGCATTGCTCGGTGTGGTCAATTCACATGAAAAACTGCATATGGATGCAGAAATCTGCATATGGATTGTTTTTGCCCTGATACAAAATTCTTGAATTTCTACTGAAATGCCTACAAATTGTAACTAGCAACAGTAAATGTGACCTTAAACACACTGTCACTTTCAAACCAAGCAGCTTTCTCTTGGTCAACACCTGTGTGATCAAATTGAACACAAGCAAAATGCGCATGGGCAATTTTGTAGTTTTTTACATGAAACTTCCAGTCGAAATGTCCAATCGGATTACTATTATAATGACTGGATTTCACAAACCCTCTTTTAGCGTTAAAAAAGTACTGTCAGGAGTTACTGAAGATGCACAGTAAAAAATTATAAAAAAATGAGCTATTTTTGCAGCTGATGCAGGCGCCACATTTTATGGTAGGAGAGTTTTTAAATGAATCACGCAAGAAGATTTACTAAGGTTTGCGGTAGTGAATTTACTACTTTCATTTGCGCCATTATTTACAGCCCCAAAAAAGCGTTTTAACACATTTTGTGCTTGACGTTATGTAAAATAAGATGTTGCGTCTGTGTATTTAGAGCATTTTCAGTAAATCTCTTCCAGAAATTTCCATTCCCATTTGTGCTTTTTTGGAATTGTGCTGTAGTGCTAATTTGCCTTGTTTAGTAAATCTGGCCCTCTGTCTGGCGGAAGTTAACCAGATAGCTAACATCTTTTACAGCTTTAGCATGATGAAAAACATGCTAGCCCAGGGTTATGTGTAGTGTAATAACTCTTTATTATTATATAATACACTGTGCACACAGCACTAACATAGCGCCGCCATTGTGACCAACACATAAACACAACACAGAATGACTGAACACAACACATCTTCTTTCTAACTGCAATCGTTTTTGCAAATATGCTGCAGCATGTTCAGATACCAAGTCTTGTTTCTCAGGGACACTGTTGAATTCTTGACTCTTTAAATTCTTTAGTATTTATAAACCTAAAAATCTTCTGTACTGTATGTTGTTTAAAAATCGTTCTTCTCATAAAGAGTTATTTTGCTATCCCAGTTTCTCTTGTATTCATTGCATATCGGTTTCAGTCCTGTAGCTCCAACACTTAAGATCTTATGTAATGTTTCCAGTGCTGCTGGTGAAAGCCTTGGTCTTCTTTCTCTGGGGCGGCTGTGGTTGCCTAGCAGCCGAGCCTTGTTTGAGTTTCTGGGGAGGATGTTGGGTCTAAAGCCTCGTGGAAAACAGCGCCGTGCTATTTTAGCTGGTTCTCTTTGATGACGGGATCAAGATGTTAATTAGGGAGAGCATTGAACGAACACATAGACCATTGAGTTGAGTTATGTAAGTGTTATAAGTGGGATTCTTGTTTACTTGCACACATCTACAGTATACTGTACATACTGTTTCTGCTGGCACAGATGAACACAAGTGTTCTTTAAATGGTATTTCTGTCATCCTCCCATTTCTATTGTTTGAAACCGGTCTGCTGGCCTTTCTGTTTGTTTTGATATGTGGAAGTGATTCAAAACAGTACAATGTATAGAGCATAATTTGTTTCGCTACTGCTTCTGCACAACAATTCATGTTTCACAGCAGGAATAATACGTAGGTCCTATTTAAATGGGTCAATGGCATGATGCTTCTGTCTGTTCTAAAACACATTAATATGCAATTTAAAACTTACATTCACATCCATATTGAGACAGTTTAAATTTGAAATGATGAATTTGAGCATTTCATGACATGGAAGAGTTAGTGCAGGCCTTTGAATGCTAAAACCCAATTTAAAAGAAAAAATGTGACAGAAATGCCCATGCTTTATGTGAATATTTAATTCAATAATTGACAGTAATTCCACCTGATTATTTTTTTTTGGTTAAAGTTTGCATTTATAGAATATTTTTATTAGTACATACCTAATTGTTAAAAATGTGTTCAGAGATTCATAAAAATAACATGACGTGATACATAAGATGGTATTGACTAATGTAGTCTACCAGTATTAATTTGTAACATATTTTGTCTTTCTGTTAGCAGTTGTGTCCTGCAGTGGTGATGTATGGGATTATTTGGAGAGGTTCTGACTGATAAAGTCATGCTATTTATCTCCTAGCATCAGCCTGTGTAATTATCCTGACCAGGCCAGCCGAGTGATCCCAGCATCCCTTCACATAACAATGTTCCTGCATGGCTCACACAGGAGCTCATTATGGTGCATACATTTTGAAAGAAAATTATTAGATGGAGGCCTTTGAAGTGGAAGATTGTCCCTTTGGATTTCCTTAATTAATCATTAAATGAAGCAAAACAACAGGGTTCTGGAAGTAAAACTCCTGATCATGTTCTCCATAGAGAATAGATGATGTACAAACCTTTTAGGACAGAAGTACCATGAGTTCTGGAATTGTTAAAGGGATAGTTCACCCACAACTGACAATTCTGTCTTCTTTTCTCACGCTCTTGTTATTTCAAACCTGTATGACTTCCTTCTTCAATTGAGCATAAAAGAGGAAGAATTTTCGAGGATGTTGGTTCAATGTTGTGTTCTGCAGAAGAACGTCATACAGGTTTGGAATAACATGAGGGTGAGAAAAGACAAAATTTCTGTTTTTGGGTGGAGTATCAATATACCTTAAATTTTCTTCAAGTTAAGTTCAAGTTCAAGTCAAGTTCTTCCACAGAAAACTTATCCAACCATGTCTTTATGCACCTTGCTTTGTTCACCGGGCCAAAGAGATGCTGGAGTAGATGTTTCATCAAACTTCCCACAAACTTGAAAAGATGGTATGTTTTAGTCTTGGAAATGTGCAATGAAGGAATGCGGGTAACATTCTACTGTTATCTGCCAAACCCAGACTTGTCCACCAGACTGCCATACAGAAGCGTGATTCGTCACTCCACAGAACAGGTTTCAACTCCTCCAGAGTCCAGCGGTGGCGTATTTTACGTCGCTTGCATTGTACTCGGTGAGGCTTGCATGCAGCTGCTCGGCCATGGAAACTCATCCATGAAGCTCCCACTGCACTGAGTTTTTGTGCTGATTTTGATGCCAGTGGAAGTTTGGAACTCTTTAGCTATGAATCAGCAGAGCGGTGGACACTTTTACACCCATATTGTGTACTTGAGTCCATATAGTACATAACCTAGTAAAAAAAGTTATACATTTAAAATACATTTATTTCATACTATAATTCAAATCTATTAACATATATACTGAAATACCGCTCGAGACTTACTGCTAATTTTTTTTCATTAAACTTTATTTGGAGTACTACTTGTGCACAAAGCAAACTTCGTACTATTGAACCTAAAATGTGTTTTAATGTCACTATTGATGAGGATTGGTCTTTAAATGCAAGGTATTTAAAGTGTACCTGCTTGTTGCAATAGTTTCATTTCAGCACAATCATATATAATTGATTATATATTTAGTTGGACTTCAGCAGTAGTTACGCACAATTAAAGTGCATTAAATTAGTTGTTCCAATTTAGCAGACTTTAAGTATACCAGTTTAGTATACCTAAAGTGCAACTGCAGGGTAAGGAAACTCCTGAATGCTGTATTTATGAATATCCATGATCACAAAAAATGAATGGGACATAAGAGAAGTTAGTCTATTGCAGATCATGGTAATGCTTTTGAGGGCATCAGCACATGCAGGTCACTAAACAGCATGTTTGTCAAGTTCCTGCTCATTTGTTTATTCTTCTGGATTGATCATGTGCTAATGAAACCAAGCGATCGCCATCATCAGAAAACCTTTTCTCTCAGGTTTAGCTCTGCCGTGTGTGACACTGTCCCAGACTCGGACGGCTCTCTGGTTACTCACAGGTGGCAGGCCAGCCCTGCTGCTCCCGCTCAGACTGGGACAGGACCCTGGAGTCACGGAAGGTCAGGTGTCCAGGCTGAGTTACAGCCCTGACAGCTGGCTGCCCACGGATTGATGGCTTTGTTTTTTGATGAGGAAGGAACAAAGTTATGATGCTGGAAAATGACACAAACCCAATAACATTTTGTGTTTCTTATGTTTTTACGGTTTATTTACAGTAGATCTATTTTTGTGCGTTTGTGGTATTAGGTAGGCTGTAATTGACGGATGGACTAAATTTTCATCATCTAAATCAAATTTATTGGTGTTTTAAATGGGTCGTATAATGGCAAATCAAATGTTGTCATTCTGCTTATCCTTCCAAAGATTCTTGAAGTTATAAATGTGGCTGAAGTTTACTATTAGAAATATCCTTGACAGGGTTATTATAGTTAATTTTAAAAACCATAAAATACATTAAAGTCAATTTCATTACTTGAAATAAAATGTATTAGGTCCCAATATTTATTGTGTTCATATAGTATTGCAAAACACGTTCTGGTGCTATTGAGATGGGATATGGGTAAGGTTAGGGACAGGTTTGCTGGTCTGGGTAGGTTTAAGGTTGGTTTAATGTATAAGGGATGGGTCAACAGTGTAATTATAAATGTAATTACAGAAATTAATTACATGTAGGTGTTTTAAATATAAGTATGTGAACATGTATGTACACAATAATTGCATTGTATCAAATGATTCATTTAAATTTAAGTACGTACACAGTAGTTAAGGACACCTAATACTGTAAAAAGAGGGACCTTTTTTATTTTACATTTAGTTTAACTTGATGCACTAAAATAGGTAAAACTGAAATAAAATTAGTATAAATCTAAAAAGAAACCAATTTAGACACGTTTATGAAATAAACTAGAAAAAATGACATCACTATTACTAAAACTTAACCTAAAATTAAATTATTTTAGATTAAATTATTTTACATTGAATTAAAAGTAAATATAAAAATAAAAATTCACAATATTAAATAAAACCATAAAAGTGTCTTAATTATAATAAAATAACACAATCTGACCTAACAATTATGCAGCACATTTCAGCATGAATTATTTTATTAATCTGTCATAATGAGAGGCAGTTATTAGAATAAGACCATTAAAAACTGTACTGATCCCAACAACACAGCCACAGATCATACCACAAAAGAAAAAGTAATATTACTCATCGTACATACAAAGAGGACGTTACAAAAATAAATACATTTAAAAAAACATAACATTTTTAGAGTCAGAAAGAGGATGAAAATCAGAATCAGAATCAGAATCAGAATCAGCTTTATTCGCCAAGTGTGTGCAAACACATTTGTTGTGGTTTTTTAAGAAGCTCTTGGTACATACACGCATACATACATACATACATATAAACATACATATCTGACATGAGAACAGAACATTTAAATAAGCCTTAACAATAATAAAAATAATAATGTGTCTGAATCTGGAACAGAAGATTTATGTACAGATTTGTGCCTTATTTACTCTATATATACAGCTGTATAAAAATTATGCATACATATTTACATAGTACTAGAGAGAGTAAATAATTAGAGATGGGGATGAATTACAGGCAAGAATTAGGGTTAGAGAATTACAGAACACAGGTAATAATTCCTGTGTTAGTTGTTTAGGCTGGAGATGGCATAGGGGAAAAAACTGTTTTTATGCCTAGATGTTCTAGTGCACAGAGATCTGTAGCGTCTAAGGGAGAAGCGCAAACAGGTCGTGTCCAGGGTGAGAGGGGTCTGTGATGATGTTACCTGCCCGTTTCTTCACTCTGGAGTTGTACAAATCCTGAAGGCTGGGCAGGTGCACACCAATGATCCTTTCTGCTGTCCTAACAGTCCGCTGCAGTCTTCTTATATCTGATTTGCTGGCTGACCCAAACCATACAGTTATAGAAGAGCACAGAACCGACTCAATAACAGTAAAACTGTGTCATGTGCGCCTGTGGCAGGTTGAACTTTTTCAGTTGACGAAGAAAGTACATTCTCTGCTGAGCCTTTTTCACGATGGAGTCGATGTGAGTGTTCCACTTCAGGTCCTGAGAGATGGTGGTTCCCAGGAACCTGAATGACTCCACTGCATTCACAGAGTTGTTCATGATAGTGAGTGGGGGGAGAGCTGGGGGGTTTCTCCTGAAGTCCACGATCATCTCCACAGTTTTAAGCGTGTTGAGCTCCAGGTTGTTTAGACTGCACCAGACAGCCAGCTCCTTAACCTCCTGTCTGTAAGCAGACTCATCACCGTCCTGGATGAGGCCGATGAGTGTGGTATCGTCTGCAAACTTCAGGAGTTTGACAGAGGGGTCTTTAGAGGTGCAGTCGTTGGTGTAGAGGGAGAAGAGCAGTGGGGAGAGAACACAACCCTGAGGAGCTCCAGTGCTGATGGTGCAGGTGTTGGATGAGAATTTTCCCAGCCTCACTAGCTGCTGCCTGTCTGTCAGGAAGCTGGTGATCCACTGACAGATGGAGGTGGGGACGGAGAGCTGTGTTTATTCTGAAGGGTGTCCGGGATGATGGTGTTGAAAGCGGAGCTGAAGTCCACAAACAGGATCCTTGCATAAGTCCCTGGTTTGTCTAGATGTTGGAGGATGTAGTGCAATCCCATGTTGACTGCATCATCCACAGACCTCTTTGCTCGGTAAGCAAACTGCAGGGGGTCCAAAGGGTCCAGTAATGTCCTTCAGGTGAGCCAACACGAGCCTCTCACCACAGACGTTAAAGCAACAGGTCTGTAGTGATTAAGTCCTGTGATTTTTGGTTTCTTGGGTACAGGGATGATGGTGGAGCGTTTGAAGCAGGAGGGGACTTCACACAGCTCCAGTTCTATTGAAGATCAATGTGAAGATGGATGATAGCTGAACAGCACAGGCTTTGAGGCAGGCTGGAGAGACACCGTCTGGGCCTTTGGCTTTCCTTATCTTCTGTCTCCTGAAGACTTTGCTTACATCTTCTTCGCAGATCTTGATTACAGGCTGAGAAACAGTAGGGGGGATGGAGGGGGAGGGTGAGGGTGTTGATGGTCATGGTCAGAGTGGATGTGGGGTGTAAGACCAGGCTTTTGTTTTTGAAACCTACAGTAAAAACTGTTCAGGTCTTCAGTCAGTTGTTGATTGGCCTCAGTGCTGGGGGGAGGGGTCTTGGCTGGTGATGGCTTTCAGGCCTTTCCACACTGATAGGGTCGTTGCTTGAAAGCTGTTTTTTTAGCTTTCCAGAATTCTTTGCCACTCTTATCTCCCTATTCAGTGTGTATTTGGCCTGTTTGTACAAGGCTTTTTCCCCACTCCTGTAGGCTTCCTCTTTGGCCAGGCGAAGCTGTTTGAGTTTTGTACTGAACCAAGGTTTGTCGTTGTTAAATGTGAAATAAGTCCTGGTAGGTACACACATGGTAGGATGTCACGGTGTCAGTGAGTTCATCAGTAGCTGCAGCCTCAAAAACACTCCAATCAGTAAGTTCGAAGCAGGCTTGTAGATCCTGCTCTGCTTCAGCAGTCCATCTGTTTACAGTTCTTAAGATAGGCTTAGAAGATTTAAGTTTCTGCCTATAGGCTGGTAGAAGGTGAACCAAACAGTGATCGGAGAGTCCCAGCGCTGCACGGGGGACAGAGTGGTATGCATCCTTTAAAACAGTGTAACAATGGTCCAGTATATTGCTGTCTCTGGTGGGGCATGTGATGTGCTGTCTGTATTTAGGCAGTTCGCGTGTGAGATTAGGGGGGTTTCGGGGGCGCATGGGGTTTTGCAAACTTTAAAAAAAATTATGATATGACCACTTTTATTGATTGTCATTGATAAAACCGAGTTTCTAAACTGAGTTTTCAGTCGTTAACCTTGCATTCCCCTCACATTCGGAGCGCTCGATCAGTTGTTGTTCTCAGTAAGGACAAAATAAGCGGTTACACAATTTGTGCTGTTCATATTTCACAAACAATAGTACCACTCCCCGCTGTCCTGATCCCAGACCATTCTCTTTAAAGTATTATGAGTCATATAATATACCTGTGATGTAGTACTAGCCCCTGCCCATTGCAATGTAACATGATACGAGGCCTCCAACCACTTTTGTCTTGTGTGATATTGACTCTGAACCTGACCCTGTTAGAAAAGTCTTGTGTGATTGCATGAAGCCCTACAGCGTCACCTGACTGCACACTAGTCTCGTTCACATTCTATTTTGGGAAGAATGGAAGTGGTCACCATCATAGCAGCGCAATAACACTTACTCAGTTATCTTGGGCACGGGTATACTAATTTTGTACTGACTTTGTGTAGTTGTTGATTTGACACCAATAGTTTTGGTTTCCCTTCTTGCTTATTGCTTATATAAAACAGTATATAGAGCAATTTCACTCAAACAGCCGTGTGATATCGCTCTATCTATAGCATGGCTGTGATTCGGCTGTAGACACGAGATGCATGCATTTTACTAATGTTTCTCTATCGCTCTCTCTATGTATAACCCACACGGAGGCTACATTCTCAGTCTCATTAATGTCAGCAGAATTATTCAGGACCTCAACAATGGAGTTAATCTAGCTACTGGTGTGAGAGTGTTGTAAACAGCTGTTTTATTGTTCAGGCTGAATGAGTTATGTGAGTGTGAGAGTCATCACAAAGCTTTGTGCATTATGCACCTTTTTCCTACGCCCCCATGACACTTTGCACAGGTTATGGGAGTAACTTCCGTTTACACTGTAAACAATCAGCAAAAGGTTCGCTCGGTGAACGCAAAAACAAGCATTTTCAAAAACTGGGTATAGGTGACATTATTTTACCATTGATCATTAAAAGGAAATTTAAGTGTCAAAGCATTAATAAATTATTTTCAACTTACCGTGAATAATTCCTAAAGATCCTCCTTCTATCCACAGCAATATTACGGACGTGTTAAATATCATTATAGTAATATGTGTATATATTTCGTAACAATTACATTTGACAGCTTCCGTGTGAAAACAAACTTGGAAAGAGATATACTGTATATAAAGTGCATTCCAGGGAATTCTTCATGGTTTATTTCATAAATTAAATCGGGAGAGCAAACCACAAATGCACAGTATATGTTGTCTTTTTCATTTACTTACAGCGGAATACAAAGGAAGCATGAAAATAATCAGGAGGAACATAATGCAGCCGGCTGAAAAGAGCTATTCTAGATATTGTTGTTATATCACGTCACATTAATATGGTTATTCTCCTGATTTCAGAAAACAGAACTTGAATGAAAGTTTAAAGCCCGTTCAGTCAAAATGACGGATGAGGATTATTTGTAGCGCAATCTTATGATTTGAAATGATTTGTTACAGTCTATTTGAATGGAACTTCCCTAAACCGGAAGTTCCTCACATAATTTAAAACGCAGTGGGCTCGTTAGGGAAAAGGTGGATATGGGCGGTCAGATCATGACATAATAGAGATAGCAATGAAACCTTTCCTTGTGTAAATAAAGTGTGCAAAAATCAACAATATTAAATGTGAAGCAACATAGATAGTATCAAGTTTAATCTTAAAATATTTTTCAAAAATATGTATTACATAAGAATCAATGTAAATATGACCTTTTAAGAGGCAACCAGCCAGCATTTCAACAATTATTCACAGTTGTTTCAACATCATAGTCTCTTCAATATCTTTGTTAAACTTTCAGTGTTGATACAGACATCTTTTGTTACCTTTTTTTTTTTTTACAATGTAAATAAAAAACAGCACCGTGTTGTTTCATTTCATGTCTCTTCAATATCTTTGTTAAACTTTCAGTGTTGATACAGACATCTTTTGTTACCTTTTTTTTTTTTTACAATGTTAAAACAACAGCTGACCGTGCTGTATTTCAACCACATTTCAACACTGAAGGTCAGTCAAGGTCAGCGGGAAACACTTTAATTGCTAAAGAATGGGAAATATAAAAGGAATACATGAAGTTCAAGGTATGTTGCGAAAAAGGAGGTTATGGGCCCAGTCCACTTTGACATCAGTGCTAAGCCGCTGACCTTTGTGCCATGTGGGCTCATACACACCAGGTCCCGGAGTTCCCTGTCAAAGACAGGCAAAATGGCAAGGTTTCTAGACTTTTAACTTAATTTCACTCAAAAACATGTATTTCCTTCCTATGACGGTCAATACACTGGCTGTGGTGTTTTGGGCGTTAAAACAGTTTTTTTACTGTTGTAAAACAGACATAGAAATGGAGCTTACCGAGTGCACGCTGTACAGCCGTGGTACAGTAGACCTAAAGCAGGAAGTGACTGCAATGCCTGTGCTTGGCCTTGGGTTGTAATGCCCAGGTGCTGGTCCCTCCTTCTAAAGTGGAAGTCAATGCAACAAAAGCGAAATTACAGTTTTATTTAATTAACCAGTTGATGGAATAGTTCACCCAAAAATTATCCTTTTAGGACCTCTTTTATAGTTTTGGACCATATCAGTTTAAATCACCATCCCTTCCATTGTATGGAATAGAGCAGCTAGGACATTCTATTAAACTTCTCCTTTTTGTTACACCAGGCTGAACTATATTATTTAAGACTCCAAAATCAAATTAGAAGATCAAATCCAAAAAAAGCAATTCATCAACTTTAGCTTTAATGGATAAACACCAAAAGGCCTATTTATATGCTTTTAAAGGTGTAGTTGAGAAGACGCCTGTGCTATAAAAGCTGTCTGCTATCATCATATGCCATTTGATTCCACCGGCAGCCTCACTTGATCCAGCTGGCCTGTGCTGTGGTGTGTGTGTAGCGGAGGTGTTAGCTCGCTTCCCTCTGCTTGCCCATGAGGTCAACTTCCAATGGTCTTAGAGCCCTCATGCCATTGCGCCCTTCTTCTATGGGACGACCATAGCTCGACATTCCCCTGGATAAGAGCGGATAGCTGTGCCATACTGCACATGTCTGTAGAGGCACTGAGCTATTATTTCATTACGGGTGTGAAGTCCTGTCCAGAAGGGCCAAATTCAACACCCTCCACCGACAGATACTCACAACTCAGCAAAGAAAAATACGATATAAGTCATTAAAAAAACGATTTCATATGTTGGATCTGCGAAGGCCAAAATGACCCAGGAATGATAAAGTCTTTATAGTATCTCAGTGGTTCTCTTAGGTATCAATTAGTTTAAACGTAGAAGAAAGTTCTTACACCTTTCCCCTGATAGAAACACCCTGGAAATGTCTAATGTCGCCTCTTGAGCGGTTAATTATTCTTTTGGAACTATTTTTATTGGCAGAACAGAAAAGACCAAGTAACTGAAGAGAAATATCAAACTCGATTGTGTTATTGGTTTGATTATCAGCAGGACTGTGTTACCTGCAGCCGAATCAGACCTACAGCACTCTTGTTCATGTGATATTCTGAATAATTTTTGGGAAGAAACGTCTGGGGATAACAACTGAAACCTCAAAAATACTGGAATACCTGACTTCTTTACTGATTTTTTTTTGGCCAATTTACAGTCTGGGAGTCAATGGTACTTGCTGAAATTCAGAGTCAGTCTGCAGATTTTGGCAGAAAATGCGGGACAATTTGAAACGACAAGACTTTTCAGACAAACTTTTAGATTCAGACTGTGATTCTATCCAGTCAGAAGTTTTCAAACATGGCACATGTTTCTCCATAAGTTTATAGTGTTCAGAAAGACTTGAAAGTCTGCAGTGTGTAATCCTCGCTCGTTTAGTGTATGATGCCTTGTATAACCATTTACAAAATTGGCAAGTGTATGATGTTTAGTGTTTTAATGTATGTTCAGAAGAAGTGTTTTGTGTAATACAGTCTTAAGCTATAAAAGATCATCCAGTGAGTAATAGAATTAGACTGTTTGCTGTTGATCTGTCATCGTAAGAATAAGCTTGAGGTTTCTTAGCTACTTAACCTTTGACAAAACACTTGTCTTACATGAAATGACACCTTCTTACAAGCACACAAAGCCCTAATGTTCAGCCTAATGAGACCCAGAGGATAATTTAGCATCCTCACTGTTCCGTCAACACCAGACAGCTGCCAGCACAGCTCGAATAACCAGCCAACACGCCACTGAAGCCATGGTGCATGAGGTGCAACACTGACGCACAGCAGTGAAACTCACTCACAGGGAACTAGATGCTTTAGAAAACATTCTGGGCAAAAACAGGAAAAGCATTTAATATACACATAATAGGTTAGGTTGAGGTTTTTATGTTGAAACCAGACACTTACCGGGAGAAAGCTGACCCTCTGTACCACTGATCGGAACATCACGTGTCTGAAATAAGAGACTAGTGTCATAAGAGAAGACAATAAAATGGTGCAAACAGGCTGGAGGAGAGGAAAGAGTCAACAGACAGGTGAAACGCTACAGGCCTCAACAATAGGTCAGGCTATGATTCAGATTTGTACTTGCTCTACTAATATTTGAGTGCCCCCATAACAAAAATATGCATTGTATTTATGTATTTATTTATTTATATTCTCATTTGGGGCAAAATGGGTAGTTGACATGAAAAATTTACAGCACCTTTATCACTGTCCTGTCATGTGACTATAATTCATAAGCCTGTGAAATACTTGGGTAAGTGTATTTCATACTATTTTGTGGAACTTGTGTACTACTGAAACTGAAACGGAATAATTCTACTTTTACTCAATTGCATTTTTTTAAGAAGTAGTCAGTTGCATTTTGAGCTAATGCATTTGACTGGTCATTATGATGCAATATGTCCTATCATTTCTTCTTATTTAGTGGAAAAATCTCCACTGTTTCTTGATTTCATCAGTAAATTTCCAAAGTTAAGACAAAGTGTTAACTTTTCATGTAAGGCCTTTAAGAACAACTAAATTGAGTAAACTTTAAACGTTAGATATTTGGCTAGATCAGTAAATTTCCAAAGTTAAGACAAAGTGTTAACTTTTCATTTAAGGCCTTTAAGAACAATTCAATTGAGTAAACTTTGAACGTTAGATATTTGGCTAGATTCAATGCTTAATTTATTAATTGTCCACATAAGTACAAATATTTACTGAACTGGAGTTTTAGGATCTGAATGTTCCTCTACGTTTAACCAGTGTTAAAGGTGTGAATAAAAATAAAATATATATATTTTAGCTACTTTAGTATAATTTAAAGCTTGTTTAGTCTGATCATTTTAAGTAATCATAAGGCCACGGCTCACAAGTTGACCCCGGCTGCCTGGTTGAGAACCACTGCTCTAGAATTCATCTAAAATATTTAAACAAGTCTACAACTTTTAAAAATGTAAATGTGTCTTGCAGCATTTAAAATGAACTAGTGATCACAACGTTTATTTAAAATGTTGAGAAGAAATGGTGACAAGTTACAGGACCTAAGATATAACTTATGTCAATTTTAACTGTAACACTTTTTTGTCAATTGTATGTCCTCTATATATGTTATTCCCCACAGTAAAAATGTAACACATAATTTGCTATAACAGCTGAAAATGATGTTTAAATCAGCATCGACAGTGTTCAGGAAACACATTGATTTGAGCAACAAGTGCAAATGCAATGGAAAGTGCCAAACAGTCAGACTGGCCCAAGCCATTGAATCATCCTTTTAGTTGAGCACTAAAGCATTATATCATTCTGTGAACTGCCTGAGATTAAGGAAGAAACCAAGTATGAGATGGAAAAACATGTGTGATGTTCTCTGACTAGGAGTGTGTGAAAGGGTGCTGAGCGCGATGGCTACTCACTTGCAGGGTGATTTGCTGACAGGCTTCTCCATAACATCATAATGACCGGGTGAGAGGTTAATATCCTGCGTTAAACACACACAAACACTACATCAGCCAATTGTTTTGACACACTCATTCACATATTGAATGTGAGCTCCGGCCACCGGTTATCAGATAAATATTTTGCCTGTCAGGTACCAAGAAACCTCAGCGTAACACTGTTTACACTAAACGTATGCATACATGTCATGGAATATAAGGCAGAATGTTGTAGTCACCTTGAGGAACATTTTAATGCTTATGATTGGCGTCAGGGGTTAACAGACAACTATTTGTTTACATTCAGCTGTCTTTAGTAAAACTCTGTCACATTGTAATCTGGGCAAAGTTAATAGAAACATATTCTGAACTATTACCTCATCAGCTTTTTGAATCAATTTGTTGAAACCTGTAGACCATAAACACCTACTGTACTGTTCAACAGCAGACTAATGTTTTTCCATTCCAATGATGCACTTGTTCTGTTCCGTTCGTTTTCCTGTCAACATGCACTAGACTGTCTAACCGTTAAGGTTCAGTTTTTAAAAATGCATCTCAAAACTCTCACATCTCACTGCACTATCGTGCTTTTAACAGTAAAAAGCATTCTGTGTGATTCGTGTGAACTGCGCTCTCTCAGCTCACTATATTTTGCTCTGTGTTGGCCCTGCGTGTTTTTTCTACTTATCACTGCACATTGTTCTGTGTTGGCCCTGCGTGTTTTTTCTATCTTGTGTTTGTAACCGTGACATTATCTTGTGTTTTTATGCATTCCGTAAATTCAGCTCGTTCCATGCATTCCGTAAATTCAGCTGCGCGTTTTTCATTCCACTGCAATGTCTCGCATTTTTAACAGCAAAAAAAAACAACACGCTGTGTGAACTGCGTTCATTCAGTTCACTGCATTTTGTTCTGTGAAATGCGTCTCAAGACCCTTCACATTTTTTAGTTTGTTTCATTTCACTCCACTGTACTGTGTTCATTCGGCTCACTGGGTGTTTCTGCAACTACGGGCACTTTTGACTCTCCAAAACCCCTGTGAATTTTAATTTAAACCATCAGAGTCTGTAGTACATATCAAAAGGTCATTAAGATTTTAATCTGGAACTTTTATGTCTTATGTTTTTACAAAACGTCCTTACCGCAACGTTACGATAATGTTCATTATATGCATTTTTCTTCTTAATTTCTATAAAAAATTATATATTTAAATTAGTTTTTTTCACATTTTTGTGCAGTTTTGTAAATACTTATTTTAAAAAGTAATATACAAAATAGAGGATTTTATGGTTTTCTCTATGCCATGTCAAATTTAGACAGTAACCTTAGATGTCAGTTGTTTCCATACACTCTAAATATAACATATTAAGCTTTTTATGACAGATGTTGCCATTTCAATGTGTAAATCATCTCAACTTAAGTGTTAAAACCTTTTTTGTTTTTGCAAATAAAAATATGAAATAATAATAAAGCAGAGCTGCGGTAATGACATCTTGTGTCAGTAAGGACACAATGTTAAAGTGCCATGAAATCAAAAACAGGCTACGGTAGAGAACAATGGTATAAAAGAACAGAACACATATAGACTGAATATTTGTCATTTAATATACAGTAAACCTTGAACTTGTCTCTACCACAACACCTAAATTTGCGGCGGTAATGACATGTTGCGGAAATGACATTTTTGCTGATATTGCAGCTGGCAGCTAGCAAGGTCTACTACATTAGTTTTGACTCTTAGCATCTTAATATAACCTGAATTAATTAATCAGTAATACTGTATATATTTATTTTTAAAATGTAGTTCAAAGTACAGAATTACTAAGCTGTATGGTAAGGACACAAGATATACTGACACAGAAAAGACAACATTTATCTTATATTTTTGGGATCTTGTGAGTGAGGTAGTGAGGTGGCAATAGCAATTGCTCTGCTAATTTCTGAAACTGACTTGTTTGTCTTTTATCATAATAAAAGCCTTTTTTCATTGTTGCGGTAAAGTGTGGGACAGGCACATTTAGTTGCTTAATAATACAAAAATACAAATTAAGATGCAAATGAATATGTATATTAAACAATTCCATTTGATGTGAGAGTTGTGGGAATTAAACAAAAATGATGTTTGGACCTATAAATGTGCCCAAGTTGTGGGACATAAACAAAAATGATGTTTGGACCATGCTTCATAATTTTATATTAAATCACATGAATATATTTATTAAGCATTAATTATATTTGACAACTTTTAACATAAATGTAATGACACTGTGAATATATTTATAAAGTTATATGACAAGAAATTTCACTGAACAACTGACCTACACGTGCCCGTAATTGAATAGAAACCTATACTGACAGATGTGTGAGAGACTGTAAATGCTGGTGATGTCAGGGCACAGGTTTCGGTGACTGAAATGTCAACCATGACAACCAGGGTTATCCCTGATTCAACCATCATTTCCCTCTGATTTTAGGCATACATTATGAGTAGGGTTAGGTTTAGGGGTAGGGATAGGGTTAGGTCCATATTTCTGGACAATATTTTTGATGCTGGATCAACAAAAGATGTTGCTTGGCAAAATCACGGTGACCGTAAAAGAACCATGGCAAGGGAAATGTCAAGAAATGTAGAATTTAGAATTGATGTGTTGAAATGCTGGTGATGTCAGGGCACAGGTTTCGGTGACTAACTGACCTTATCCCTGAGGCCCAAAGTGTGGATATCTGGTCTGGGGCAGCTTTTGAAAGAGCAAGTTGCCTGGCGCCGCAGAGCTTCATTGGTTGAGTTGGTGAAGTTATATGCCCCGGGCAATAGCATGTCCCCTCGACGCACAGTCGACATGAGGGTGTTTCGCTCGGGGCCTTTGAAGCTATACGTCCTAGGCACAGGGTTAAGTCCCATCTCCTCTATGAAGTCCCGAATATGGTAACTGCCAGGAATGGGATAGTCCTGGTGGAAGAAAGAGGAGACCTCTTTTACACCAGTTTCACGCCTAATGTGTGTGGTTTGAAACAGGCCTTATTTTTAGACAGAGGCCACTTGTACAACAAAAATACACATAAATGTCATAAATGTTTCAGAAACAAGTGTTCTTACATTTACATGTTATGCATTTAGCAGACGCTTTTATCCAAAGCGACTTACAGTGCATTCAGGCTATACATTTTTTGTCAGTATGTTTTTTTTTGTCAGTATGTTTCAGTTCTTGTGTTTTTTTAATTCTTTGCTGGATATTTCGTGAAATATCACCTACCTTAATAGTGTTTCTCCACCAACCACTTCTGTCAGTATACATTTCTTTCTGTTTCAGAATAAAAACAACTTTTTTTCAGAATACTTTGATGAAATTAAGTTTAAAATAACTTTTTTTATATAAAAATCTTTTGTAAAATTATAAATGTGTTTACTGTCACTTGATAATGCATCCTTGCTCAGTAAAAGTATTAATACATGAAAAAAAGAAGAAGAAAACACACCTTTCACACCTGAAAACTCAGAACAAACACACCTTAACACGTTAGTCAAGGTCTTCAGGATTGTTAGAAAAGGTGTGTTTGGTGAGTGTTGGAGCTAAACCCCTTAAACCCTGCAGGACGGAAGATCCCTGCACAATAGAGCAATATCGTCTTCCACCGCAGTAAATGTGAAAACTTACCCCATCTATACATTTTCCTTTGGGTAATGTTTTCTCTCTTCCTGTGGTCATACTTCTGTCGTTCCTGTTTGTCTTCTGTAACAGACACCTTAACCGCAAGAAGCGTTGCTTAGATACTCACACTATTTAACTATTAATCAAGAGTACTGAATACACAAGTTCTGCTGTTCGTTTGCTCCCTTATTCGTTAGTTACATTTACTGATTTTGTTTGATATTGTAAAAAAATCATCTTGATTAGTTTGTACATCAAAATTCTGAAATTTCAATCTAAATTCAGTTATTTCTTATATTTTTCCCCCAGATTAGATCATCCGAGCTGCTATTTTACTCATTCTGTATGTACATATGTGACCCTGGACCATAAAACCAGTCATATGTAGCATGAGTATTTTTGTAGCTATAGCCAACAATACATTGTATGGGTCAAAATGATCGATTTTCTTTTATGCCAAAAATAATTACGATATTAAGAAAAGATAATGTTCCATGAAGATATTTTGTAAATGTCCTACCGTAAATATATCAAAACTTAATTTGGACAACGTTAAAAGTGATTTTCTCAATATTTAGATTTTTCAGATTCCAGATTTTCAAATAGTTATATCTCGACCAAATATTGTCCTATCCTAAGAAACCATACATCAATGGAAAGCTTTTTTCGGCTTTCACATTATGTATAAATCTAAATTGACACTTATGACTGGTTTTGTAGTCCAGGGTCACATATGTGTCTGATTCAATTTCTCATAAAGAATCATAAATTAAAGAACTGAGTTCTCCAAAAAATCAGCCAAACTTTGAAGAGGATCTATTGAATCTATAGGTTGCTGAAACGATATAAAGTAGTTTTATTAATATAAATGCTGTATGTAAGAGGCGTGTGACACATGAATAACAGCAGAGAAAGCAGCTCTCTCTGGGACTTTAGGGCAGAATGTTCTCTCTGTTGCCAGGTGACAGGAACACATGCTTCTAACAAGCAACTGAAGGGCCCAGTGTTTACTGTTTGTCAGAGCTGTCTCTCGTACCAGTGCACTTCAACACTGACATACCGTGAAAAACCAAGCCATGCTTCATGGCTTACTGCTATTATTGTAATGAGCTCATGAAGAAGAAAATCAGTGTAACATTCTCATACTTTTGCCCTGTATTGCCCAAAACGCTCCTCTAGTGTTAGTCTAGAAAAACTTTATAACTAATAACTTGGTCTAATATTGTGTAACAATGTCTTAGTACAGCATACTCCAAAGATACATAAAAACAACTAGCCCCACAGCTAAACTTCTGAATAACACGTATTTATAGTGAACGGAAAAATGACTTACAACATTTGTAATTCAAGAGCACTTTAATTAGCTTTTTTTGACATGGAGGCCTCGCCCCAATTCTATCCTGTGAATATACACTTGTCCAGCTGACTCAGAGACGCATCGAATAGTGATTTACAAAAGAATCTTTCAACTATTACAATAAATATTGTAAACACCTTGGTTAAATCAGCTCTGGGATGCATAATGATTAACATAAGAGTTTTTAATTAGAGGGCTAAAAGATGCATCGCAAACAAAGAAACTTTTCAGTATGGGTAAATAGTCAATTTTATTGGAAAACAAATATACAACTTGGAATGGACTATCTGAGGCATGACAATGCCATTAAGCGGTAAAAAAAAAAAAAAAGAAGAAAAAAAAAAATAGTGTGAATAAGTGATTAAAACATTAAAAAGCATTGTAAGATTCAAACAAGTTCTTGGTATAGAACAGCAGATACAAAAAGAGTTTATGTACGAGTATCTTGTAGATACACCCGTGTCTTTCTTTTTTTTTTTGCAGTAGTGCAATGCTGAGAAATTTCATATATTTATTATATACTTTGTCCATAGTCCATGCAGAGTTACTCCTCTACATTGATGGCCATGCCAGCGTCGCTGCCAAGAGACAACCAGCTGGCAGGTCTCCACTCTTGCTACGCATGAGGAGGGCAGACAGACGTGACGTGAGGTTTTTTGCACGTCACAGCCCCCTCTTCGTGGCAACAAGCACCTGATCGTGTAACCGCACCGCCACTCCAAAAACACGATGACAGCAAAAGAAAGGGACATGAGGACTGAAGATCCTATGCAGTTTACATGCAGCTCCTTTGGACAGCCGGGAGGAGGAAGGGGAGGGGACTTAACGTTTTACAGATAAATTAAACCGAAAAAAGGCAAATTATTTATAGAAGAGAGAGGATCTGTACAAGGCCTTCATTTCGCCGTCATCATCTGTACAAATTCTGTGGAGACAGAGAACGTGTTAGTCCGTTTCCGAAAGATGACAAGATTTCAAACGTGAAGTAAAGTTGCATCCTGACACAACGGCAACAAATTACATTTTGCTGGTTGGGTGGTAGCCCGCCCAAAGTGGAATCTTATTGGCCCCAAAAAATCCCAATTAAACAAACCACGTTCTGATAAGCTGTGATCACGCACTCTTGCTTTTATTGAGGACAAGGTGTTATAAATCAACTTCACAATGAACTCACCTTCGTAGTTAACCTGTCCGTCTCCGTCAATGTCTGCTTCTCTGATCATCTCATCAACCTCTTCGTCGGTCAACTTCTCTCCAAGGTTTGTCATGACGTGACGCAGTTCAGCTGCGCTGATGTAACCGTTCCCATCCTAAAACACAGGATATCCAAGTCAGCGACTGCACGTGACTTCATGTGTGGCGCTATTCTGGAACGGGACGAGCTTTACCTTATCAAAGACACGGAATGCTTCTCTGATCTCCTCCTCGCTGTCTGTGTCCTTCATCTTCCTCGCCATCATGGTCAGGAACTCTGGGAAGTCTATCGTCCCATTTCCTGTGCAGAAAGCAGACGGATTTAATTAGACAAGCCCCAGATTTGAACATTCAACACTTGGGTCGAGGATGGATGCACGCAGTCGTCCTTACCATCAGCATCCACTTCATTGATCATGTCTTGCAGCTCAGCCTCTGTTGGATTCTGTCCGAGCGAGCGCATGACCGTGCCCAGCTCTTTGGTTGTGATGGTGCCATCGCCGTCCTTGTCAAAGAGTGAGAAAGCCTCTTTGAATTCTGCGAAGGGTGACAGATAAATGAAACAGGACCTTGTATTAACAGAATCTCCCAAAGATAAACAAACACTGAACACAAAGAGGAACCAGTGGGGCCAGTTCCGAAGAAGGGATGCCCTTCTTTACACATTCACACGAGCTCTTTCAGATATTAATGCAAAAGAAGCCATAGATCATTTAAAATCAACACATTGACTTCGTTTACATTAACAAATGTTCCTTGTCTTAACGAACGAGTCATCAGTGCCTGTTGTTCTAAAGAAAACAAAATGTTTTAGCTTTTTGGCTGACATCATAAATCCATAAGGCTTCATTCTGGAAAATAACGGCCACTTTTTCAAATCAAACCAACAACGTCCTGATGTATATTTGCGTTCACTGAAATTCATGCTGCATTCAGAAAAACACATAATTTTGGAAGCAAACTGGTTGCAAACCAAGTTTCATGCCGGCTTTAAAATTTAGGATCAGAGACACAACTATAGAAAGCAACAGCAAAGCGGTCCATACTCACAATGAACATTACGGTGTACACACACACAAAAAACTCTGAATACACGCCTGCATTGCTACAATAGTCTGTTATAATCAGTTTATTACGCAAGGCACACGCAGCAAGAACATGCAACACCCAAACTAGAACAGGCTTGAATGAAAACTAAAAGTCCCAGACATCAATTCCTCTAAAGAGAAAAGTGACGTATACATGTAAAACAGCCACTAGCTGCAACAACGGCCTGTCCCCGCGCAAATGAAACCTTACCCTGCTTCCATGCAAACCATCGACTCGGTTTCTATTGAGATCCAGCACTTGTGACCTCACTCTGTTCCAATAGAGACCCGCTGAATCATATGGAGATCTATTGCTGTGATCCCATTGAGCTGATATAGGATCTAGTCTTCAGAGCAGTATGGAAACACTGTCATGACCTCACACGATCTCCAGGGAAACACACTTCAGTGACTAGGTCTCGATGGATAAACCACCATGACCTCACTGTCGCTATAGTGACCAACCACAATGACCTAAATGGTTTCACATCCTTTCTGTTTGAGGCTCTCAACTGTAAATCGCACAACCACGATTAAAACATTAGTCAAAAAACAAAAGCTGTGTGTCCTGAAAGTGAGAGGTTTTCTTCCAACGCGTTTAGAATAGACTGGATGGGCTTTGCCCACAACACCAGAAACATGAACCCCAAAATATTTCTGTTGACCTAAACGAGCACACTAGCACAATTCTAGCTCACATAAGATATACAGAGAAAAAAGCAGTCACAAATGCACAAAAATGTAACACTTGGCCACTAAAGTTACCTAAATAAGCCAAAACACCCTAGAAATGCATTATAATTACAGCATGTCCCACCCATACAAGTCCAGCCTGATACTAGAACCTGCTAGATCAGGTCATAAACTACTCAAACTGAAAGAGTGCCTGGTGAAACAGTAACTTCACGTCAAAGCCATCGAGATGATCAGTCCAACAGGGGACACACCCTTGATCCCCGGTGCCTGCAGTTACGAACTCTCTCCAACAGAGAAGAGGGTGTGCTCAATGAAAACTACAACTAGCCCTAGGAATTACTCAGTCACCAAGTCTTAAACACTGGTGTTACAGGCTTCCCACCACAACAATCGGTCCATTCATTCGGGGAATGTGTCCCAACAGAGTCTTAAGGCTTGCCATAAAAGGAAATAAGATAAATCCACGGAGAGAGGGGGTGGAGAAGAGGGTAAAACCCACTGAATCCACACCACCGGCCACGTGCAAGTGGACAGGAGGAGGAAGGGGGGGGGGGGATGTCTTACCGGCAATCTGCTCTTCTGTCAACTGGTCAGCCTGCAGAGGAGAAAAAGAGAAGACGCACACTGAAAACGAGGATGACACCTCATCTAAACATTTACAAATCAGCCATCAGAAAACACAGATCCACTATTAATTGTAATATTGGTGGTTTAAAACATAGACAAAATAAAAGATCTGATTATCTTCTATTAAAGGAATAATTCACCCCAGAATTAGACAGAATGACAGCCTCAGCCACCATTCGCTTTCATTATGTGGGGGGGGGGGGCAATGCAAGTAAACGTCGACTGAGACTGTTAGACACTTAACATTACATCTCCCTTTGTCTTCCAAATTAGAAAGTCAATCAGTAATATGTATTTGTAGCAACACGAGAGTCAACAAATGACAGTTTTTATTTTGGGGTGAACTATCCCTTTAATACAAACTGCAGAAGGTGGCGCAGTCCCTCTCCACTGCTCGTTAAAGTCTTTGCACTGCTTTATTCATTTAAAGATCGTTAAATTAAAAGACCACAGACATCAAATGCTTTCCACATAAGTGTTTGATAACGAGCATATATTCAAAAATGAGTTAGCGCGAGAGAAATGCGCCATATTTGCAGCTGACGCGCCTGTATTCGCTATCAATGAAGCTTTTCCAAGCTGTTGCTTTACATTATTACACGTTACAGCAAAAACTGAATATTTAACTTAGTGAATTCATGTTTACATACGAAATTAAATGTCTACGCCTACATAAAACCAAGGCAGAATACTGCCTGCTACTAAACCATATCACTCCCTTGACGTTAACGTTACATTAAAGGAAAATTACATACAGCCATTCAATATCAAGGAACTGTTTTGCTGACTGTAACGCGCATTATTTTAGATATGCTGACTATAATAACTGCGTTTTTCACTAAATAAACTTTATTAAAATATAAAATAAAATTAAAATATAAGTTTTTACTCACCATCGCGCTGTTATAACAGATGTATCTCCACACAGAACAACAGTCCGCAGCTGGCAAACAAACAGGATGCACTTATACAGAGCTTGACGCGCCTTTAATGGTCGCTTATAAACTCCTCCCCTGCTTTCTCTCCATCCGCCAACACACTTCCTTCCCTATCAGAAACGATCGTCAAAAATGTCACTATTGATGCGTGAATGTGCAGTACAGAGTACCGTGGATCTTATACGATAGCGACGTGTTCAAATCCCAAAGATGTGCCATATGCAGCGAGGTGGACCTGTTTTGAGTGGAACTAACTAACCGGCGGACTCATACATTCTGCTAAAGTGTGATGCGGCAATAGCAGCGCTGTACTCTATGGCCAGGAGAGGTGGCTTCTGATTGGTCCATTCGTAGCCGCAATGCGTCACTCGCTAAGATCCGAGTAGAGCTGCTTTCCCTTCCTAGCTAACGTTAGACTCACTCACTACACATCAGGGTCAGGATGAACCGGGGCTCCTGACAGGAATGCCATGGAAAGTGACACATTTAATCAACTATTTAAAATATTAGGGGGGAATCTATGATGTAACATTTTATATATTTAGTAAAATAATTTTCTAGGCTTATCACATTTATTATGTGTTGACTGAACATAAATTGTTATGATGCAATGAAAACTGGCTTGAAAATCGACACCCTAATGTTGCCTATTAATAATAATAAATAAAAAGTCATTTTTTGACACTACAACAAGTCATGCAGCATGTTATCTAAGACATTTAAAGTTATTTTTTATTATTTTGATGATATAAAGCAATCAAGTTAAATAAAATATTATTAAAACTGAGCAAATGATTAACTACAATCATTAAGAGTGGCAAGCGATGTGGAGAAGCAAAATTGTCTCCACATATTCAGGATTGAGCCCCATAATACATTATTAATCAAATCATCAAAAAACATAACGGTCAACCGCTAATCTGAATATTGTGGGGAGCGTGTCGTATCAATGCAACTTGAAGAAAAATGTATTAAATGTATAGGCCGGGCATATAGTAGGCTATAGAGCATTGAATGTAATATTATGCCTTTAATGTAATCAATGAAATAAAACATTGTTGAACTGATACCGCTCTGTTAAAAGGATTTGAACATTAGTTATGAAGAGCAATCGATTTAATTTCTTTATCAGATTGATTTGGCAAGGTTGGTCCGCTGCAAGCTTTGCATAAAGTCTGCCTACAATGTTTTATATGGAATGCAGACTAAAGCATTTAGAGGCATTGGCAATTAAAAGCCCCGTGACGATTCAGATCCTATTAATAGGACATATAAATCAACTGAAGTAGAATAAAAATCAGCTTGATTGCAATTTAACCGTATGGTTATGGAGATATTAAACATCTCACTGTATTAGATCCATAGCTCCTCATAACAGATTATGTACAAGTGACTGGCGGTGACTGATGTGTGTATGCTTTCGGCGTGCATGCAATCGAGTGCAACATCAGCTGAGACAGGCTCATCTAGCGATATGTCAGATGTGGCATAAGGAGCAGCAGGTTTGTGGGCACACGTACAGTAGACACTATAGGCCTGCTTGTGTTCACTGAATGCATGGGAGTATCTGATAGCCTGCTTCTCTATGCTTGGCTGCCTGGCTCTCTCTCTCCCACTGGCCACCTGTCTCTGGACCAAACCCAGGGAAGCTGCAGGTGGGAGAGAGAGGAAACTCCAGGGTCAGTTGGAGAGTAATGCAACAGGCCTCGGCTTTGTCCATGCGATGAAAATCAGGGACCAGAGTTGTTCTGGACACCACTGACTTTCACAGCATGGACAAAAATAGTTGAAACATTCTTCAAAATATCCACTTTTGTGTTCTGCAGGAGGAAAGAAAGCCACATGGGTACGTTTTCCAAACAACAATGTACCTTTCTGTTTAAGTACCATAGTACAATGCAGTGTCAGGAGAAAATAACTAGCAAGTCATGACTGTTTCCTTTAAACAGGAAAGATCATTGTCATAGATTGTATTTGAAATCATGTTAGTTAGAAATGACATCAAGCAGGTTGTGGAGTGATAACTTCTGCTAATTAACCCATTCAAGATCAAATTAATGTCAAATTACAATCATGGCATCTGAGGAATGTTTCACCATTGTTCTCTGTGGTTGTGTTGTATTTTGCGGGTTTCCTTACTAGCAAGTATACACACGTGCATTCTTTTAAAAAAAACGTTTTAATTATCTTAATAAACTGAAAGATATAGAATTAAATGTATTATTTATGGAATGAAAGATCACGATTGTACATGTTAACTTGTATACTTTGCTCAAGAGCATGATCTATTTAAGTTTTATAATCAGCACAGGTTGAGAGCTGTAGTTCCAGCCACCACACAATTTTGCGATGCTGTTTACAAATGTTCGTTAGAATTATGGATTTTGGAAACACCGAATCACTGAACTGTGTTGGTAATGATGGAACTTGTGACCATAGTTGGCTAATATGCTTTTAAGAAATGCACCTCTGGTTTGAAACAAACATAAGTGCAATTAAAGCATGACAGAATTTTCATTTTTAGGTTCATGAAAGAACCTTTAATATGCTAGGTTCTAAAATGAACCTTAACCACAACAACAGTTCTAAAAATAACTGCCAAAAAAACAGTGGATCATTATAGAACCTTTAATTTCAGCTTTGAAACTTTCTGATAGCTAGAAGTTCATATTTGCACTTTAAAGTTCTTTATTGAACTCTGAATGGATCAATTTATTCTAAGAGTGTTTCCTTTAAACTGACCACAGCATGTTCCCAGATTGCATAATTAACATGAAATTGTTGATTAAATAAATAGATGCAAACATTCACACAGAAACAGAAAGCTTGTACAATCCGCACCCAGCCATATGTATAAACACACACAGACACACACACACATGCAGTACACAAGCACACTATATAGCAATACTGCTTTGGTGTCCACTTGGCACTTGCCACCGTCTCTGCTGCCTAATCCCCAACACAGTGGCGTCTATTCATTCAATGCTTTTCTACACTGGGATCGCAACTCATAGAGAAGATTATGCAACAAAGAAAGGAGAAACATCATAACGGGCCTTGCTATATTAATCACAAGGGGAAGATAAGCTGGATTCAGAATGAGCATGAATGCACAATCTTGAAGAAAAATAAACAAATGGCTAAATGTTAACATGTTCTAAGGCTTTCTGTGTATTATAGCTTTGAATGAGATCCTCTTGTTTAATATAAAGATGTATAAAGATGCTTTTTTATTAGTGGAAGTTCTTCACCTACTACAACATATTGGGGATTTGTTTCAGGTCAGAGTTTAATGTGAAAATATCCAAATAGATGTATCAAATTGGTCCTTGAAATGTTTTATATAGCAAAGGACTATATATTATAGAATGATATTATTACACCTATTCTGCCTTCTGATCGGTCAATACTTTATTTTTGTCTTTATATTGTATGTAACCATTTTATAAAAGCATTAAAGCACTCAAGGTCGTGTTGTATTGTGAATATAGTAACCTGCACTTTGTTTTGTTTGAGACTATTGCTATTCATACATTTTAAAGTAGTGTTTCTGGATGTTGACTGGTCAATACAGAATTCCATTCCATCAGTCACCATAGTGACCAAGTATTGACCTTAAATAGCTAACAGATTTACTTATGAAAATAAAGATTAGCCTACATAAAACAATCCCATAAAGTCATAACGAGACCGAAGCAGACAGATATTTTCTTTCATATTGTGACGTACATCCAAGTGAAACCGATTATCGAAAAAGGGAGGTCGGGACTTGGTTTTGTACATCAGTTATTGATTTTATTGAGCTAAATCTGAATGCGTGCTTGCAGTCGATTGAATGAAACAGGGCAAAGTTTAACCAGACTAAATTATTCTAGATACGTCACCAGAGAGATGTCTGTCATTTCACCAGATTACAATTACACGGTCAACAAAATGTTAAAAATCAAACATGCATGGATTAATCGTTCACAATACGACCAACAATATTCATTTAGAAAATAAAAGTAAACATTTATACTTGCCTACTTTAATTTGTAATATATATCATCAATATACCTGTCACTCTGCACCAACACCTATTCTCTGTGACTTCTACAGATAAAGGAAAATCTAATTAAATTAACTAATTAAATTCATATGCTTTTGAGAGCAATGCTGTCATGAAGGCACCATTGTGGGTGTTAAGAATTTCAATCTCAAGCAATTTTGAGTTAACGTGGCAGTATGCTTTGAGCATGTTTGAACGTAAACCTGCATGACGTGTTTGTCCTACAATAGTTTTGGGTAGTGCTTGAGCGATGGTACCATACGTGGGCTGGAGTGTGAAGGCAAGTCGTTTATGTATATACTTCTCTAAATGTGTTGTTCTCTAGAAATGACTCACTCTTCCATGTTTTTTCAAGCCCATTTATCAGTTTGGCGCTTGACTCTTCTCTTGTGAAGCATGCAGAAATGTGCCACTTCAAGGAAGGGAGGCCTTATCTGCCACAGAACATTCCAGATCTTCACAGAGTTCTCATACCTTGAGCATTTCTAGGCAAGACAAGGCAGGACTGCACAGGGTCAGGCACTCAAAACACATCGCAGAACACCTCTTTACAGGTAGCAGACTGCATATTTCTCCTCTAAAGGGCAAATGTTGTGAACCACGAGGCACGCTCAGGTTTGTTCGCTGCAGGAGTCTTCATCAAAGGGCTTGTGGGAGTGGATACTGAGGCCAGAGCAGGTGTCTGGGTGTAGATGTCCGCCTGTGTAACTGGAGGTTGTGTCGTCTTTAATTTATGAAGCCTGACAATGCTGGAGGGGATAGAGTTGGTTTTCATGGGTGTATGATTATGTTATGCTCAACAAGAATGTACAGTGGTGGTTTAAGATGGTAATACCATGGTATTTTTTATTTGTACTATGGTATTTAATGATTAAAATATTAATGTAGCATGTTTACATATTACTGCAAGAATAACATCCCAAAAACAAGCTATTGTGGCCAAAAAATTAAGAATACTTGGTAACATTTTAGTACAGGGACCAATTCTCAGTTGCTTATTAGCATTATTAACATATGGCTGTTTATACTAATAAAGGACATATTCTGCTTGACCATATTCTACATAGTCCTTAATCTTACCCAATACCTAAACTTAACAACTACCGTACAAACTATTAATAAGCAGCAAATTAGGAGTTTATTGAGGCAAAAGTCATAGTTTATGATTGATGGAGAATAGCGAGAATTGGAGCTTAAAATACTCTCCGATGTCTTATTAATTTGTTCCCTTGTTTTAGTTAAATTATGGTCACAATTTACAGTAACTAAATTAAAACAAGGTAATAAATTAGTACAATGTAGCCACTTATTTAGCTCCAACAAGCTACTTGTAACAAGGATGTAAAATTATGGTCTCAGATGGTAATAACACGGTACTAAATGATTAAAATATTGATGTAGCATGGTTTTTATATACTCCATAGTACTATACAATGAATAAAAAATACAGAGATCTGCATATGACGTGCAGGGGACACCAAACAAGATATTGTGACCATGAATTAAGAATTTTTTCCCATGATTGATTTATTCGTTTCCTTGTTTTAGGTACATTGTGGACACATTGTATTAATTAATTTCCTTGCTTTGCCATGACTTACACAAAGTAAATTAAAACGAGGGAACAAACGAGTGCAATGTGGCCACTTATTTACCATTCACAAGAATGTGCAGTATTGGTAGCAGATGGTAATAGTATAGTATTTTTTATTTGTACCATAATAATAATTAAAATATTCCTGTGGCATGGTGTTTATATGCTGCTCTAAGAATACCATGGCACAATGTATCAAAATACAGAGCCCCATATGACATGCGTGGGATGAAAACAAGATATCGTGTCCATGAATTAAGAATTTGTTCCTATGACTTATTAATTTGTTCCCTCGGTTAAGGTACATTGTGGCCATATTATACTAATTTGTTTCCTTGTTTTACTTAAATCATGGACAGGACTTAGACAAATTAGTCCAATGTAGAAATGTTTTAAATAAAACGGGTCATATAATGCGATTTCAAGTTTTGCTTTCTCTTTGGAGAATTACAAGCTGTTTGTGCATAGATAAGATCCATGAAGTTGCAAAGACTAAAGTCTCAAAACTAAATAAATATTCTTTATCAAAGTTAAGACTTGACCACGCCCTCCTAAAATGGCTCATTTAAACACGCCCCCACATGTCTACATCACGATGTGGGGAGATTTGCAAGACACAGCCCAAATGTATATGCAAAGAAAGGGGGCATGATTTTTATTCTCGCTGTAGTATTGTTTCTGCCGCCGTCGCCATGTCCTGGAGACGCTGTGTTTCGTTGTGAAAGCAAAACTACTTTGTTTGGGCTTCCAAAAGAGGACACAACTAGAAAGCAGTGGTTAAGTTGTATTTACAATAGAGGTCTTCTTGGGTCCTAAAATCTGTACCCGACCCGAATCGACCCGAATCACTTCTTCCCCGAACCCGACGTGCTTAAATATTAATTAAATTAAATACAAACGGCATTGACGTGTGCACAGCCTGCAGCTCCGCATAGGTCCGGAAAAATCCCAGGGTCCTGCTGACTGATTTGGCCGCTGCTCCATTACTTTCATTCAGTTTATTTACATAATACTTTATATGTCTGCCTGCCGGATGGATACATGTTATTTCTGAGTATGGCTTTCAATTGTAACCGGTGTATTTGAAATATAAACGTGATAGTTTTATAAAAATTAAATCGATTAAATTGGTTAAATCATGGATTTGCTAGTTTTATCTGCAACGTTATTTACCTCATCTCCGGGCTTTTGCACACAAAAAAAGAAAAGCCTTGCAGTGACACGCAGCGTAACGAAGTGAGTGGATTTCCTGATGGATCTCATATCTAGCTATAAGATGGATTTCTGAGGTTACATACGTATGTTCCTTTTTTACGTGCGTTTCTCAAAAATGAACTTAACATGAACGCACAAGTAGGCTACGCATCCAAGAAAGTTTAAAATAATTCTGATCTAATTGGGTTCATTTGGGAAAAGCACATTTATTTTAACTACCCGAGACCCGAGGCTGCTAATACCGAACCCGACCCGTGTCCGAGGCACTCGTAGAAGTTTTGGATCTGAACCTGCTAGTGTCTCGGGTCAGGTCTCGGATCTAAGTGGACCCGTGAAGACCTCTAATTTACAACACTGTTCCAGAACCCAACCCAAATATTAGAGTGTGTGCAGCGCATTTTATGGAGGACTATTTCCTGAACCTGGGAGAAACCTGATATGCTCAGGCTGTATCTATAAAGTGAGAGAATTCAAACTTTGCAAGGACAGTCTGACGCTTCTGACTCACAGCCTGTAAGTATGTTTCTGCTACTGACGATTCAAACGAGAGTTTTGAGCTGTGTAGAGTAGTGCTTGTCACAAATGCAGACATGGTAATGTTTACGCAGCGCGATGCAACGATAAAAAGACAGTATAAGTCATTATAATCAGTAATTATGTCCCCGCTGGATGTAACAAGTGCCTCATTTATAATGGGTTTTATTGTTTTAGTCTCGTTGCGCCGGAACACGGCATCACAATACAGTGAGGGGCGTAACATTTCCGTTTCATGCTTGAGGTATTCGGCCAATCACAACGCACCAGATAGCTGGCCAATAAGAGCACGCCTCGCTTCTCAGAACGACGAGCTTTATAAAAATCAACGTGTTTCAGAAAGTCAGGGCATATCGGAGAAACAATAATGTACAGTATGTGGAAAATAATGTGTTTTTCTTAACCTTAAACCAAATAAACACATTGCATTACACCAAATACACAAAATATGTTTTTTTAGCAACGTCATATGACCCCTTTAAATAAAATGAGGGAATGAATGCTACAATATGGCAATTTATTTAACTCTTCTATGAGGACAGTCGTGGTATCATACGGTAATACCATGGTATTTTTGACTTGTACCATGTTAACAAATAATTAAAATATAATTGTTTTAGTTAAATTATGTCCACAATTTTTAAACAGCTAAATTAAATCAAGGGAACGAATTAGCACAACGTAGCCACAATTTAAGTAAAACAAGGGATGAATTACAACAACGTGGCTACTTGTAAGAACATATCGATGTGGTGGTATCATATGGTAATACAAGGATGGATCAAATGTGTACCTTGAATGCAAAGTAAGTGAAAGCGCCTGTTAAATGCATAAATGTTACTGTTAATTTAAAACAAGGGAACAAATGAGCACAACGTAACCATGATTTCACAAAAACTGCAAAATTACTACAACGTGACCATGATTGAACTAAAACAAAGGAAAAAATTATTACAACGTGGCTATGAATGAATAAGTATAGTAGGAAATTAATTCTTAATTTGTGTCTACAATATCTATTTATTTTCCCATGCTTTTTATTATCGATCCTTATGTCTGCGGAGTTGTGAGAGTCTATTAAAACCATTAAGCTCCTGTTCATCCAATAGTGATGTGGGCCGTTTAAAACAGCATAAGTACTTTCACCCTCGAGTTCGGTAAAGATTTACAGCCAGATGTTGTTGCATTCATGCAGTTTCTTAACTGCTCTGTTACACTTAGATTGAAAAGCTGTACTCAGCATTACTCAGAGCCAAACTCTGGATTAAATTGTTGGCAAAAAGCAAGTCGAGGGCTTGCAGAAATGACGTAAAGAGTAGATAAGGCCTGAGCATGAAAGAGCTTAGTTCACATCCCAAACTTTATAGTTTTATGGCTGGGAGATAAACGCTTGCAAAGTGCAGAGTCCAATGGCAGGACCATAAGAGCAACCAATAGCTCTTTCTTTTAAGAGTTTACTGCTTCAGTGTGGCAAACAATCCAGATTCAACTAGGCGTCCCCAGGTAATATAACTTCATGCCATTAAACCATGTCACTACAAACAGAAAGAGAAAATGGGTGTCAAAAAGACATGTTGAGTCTTATATGAATGGAAAAAAGGTTTCTAGGTTTAACATACCTAAGTGACAGGCGTATACTCAGGTTACACCTTTCAAAGTATGCAATACAATGACAGATTTACATGTAAAAGAATATTTCTGCTCTCATGAAAGTGAGAAGCTAATGTTGTTTTTGGGGACTCAGACCCCAAGATTTTATTAAAGGCTCAAATATCATACTTGAAATTGAAGAACCAAGTAGATAACCCAATAACTAACTTCAAACAACCTCCAAGGAGACATATTACTTTTGTTTGGGGTCTCAGATATTTATATCTAAATATAAAAGATGAATAAATGCAAATTATTTGAATTCAAAGTGATCCCTTGGCTATGGATTCTAGTAAAAAAAAATGTCATAGAACTGTTCACTGAAAGGGGACCAAAAATGGTTCTTCGGTCACAATTCTCGCTATACAAACCATAACCTATGAGTTTTGCCTCAATAAACTCCTAATTTGCTGTTTATTAATAGTTAGTAAGGTAGTTATTAAGCTAAGGTATTGGGCAGGATTAGAGATGTAGAATGCAGAAATGTGCTTTATAATAGCACAGTAAATATGTCAATATTAGGAATGTTAATAAGCAACTAGCTAATAGTGAGAACTGGTGTTACCGATTTTTCTATCGCATCGCTACAAAAAAGTGCGTACTATATTGGACACATTTATGAAAAGTGCATGTCTGCTTTTTGACACAAAATAACTGTACTATGCATTAACATCCAACATTCATTCCTAAAGCGAGAATGAGTGTTTAACCTGAAGAATCAAGAGTAAGAAACAGAGTAAGAAACAGAGTAAGAGCAGAGTAAGAAACAAGATTTATCAGTAAAGGGACTGCAGTAGGTGAGGGGCTGATGGGGAAAAACAATTGAAAGGTTTATGACAATTTACTGTGTGGGAGGGGACAGCGATAAGGATGACTGAGAGAAGTGGTGGGGTTTAAAACAAGGAGGGAGAAAGGAAAGTGCGGCTGCTGCCCTACCCTTGACCCCCTCTCCCTGTGTGGGCCTTCCTCTGCAGTGCAGGGCTGCAAACAATTCGGATGATCTCATCTTGCAGGCGCCACCACACACACACACACACACACACACACACACACACACACACACACACACACACACACACACACACACACACACACACACACACACACACACACACACACACACACACACACACACACACACACACACACACACACACACACACACACACACACACACACACACACACACACACACACACACACACACACACACACACACACACACACACACACACACACACACACACTAGAAGTGCAGGTCTGTCTGGTGCCTCTTGTGATTGACTGTCTGCTCTCCACATCACAGAAAGACGCTGCTGCCACCCAGGGGTGAAAAGTACACAGTACACTTTCATAACACACGTACAAAAAGTCTGAGACCTTCGACCGTGCATTTAAAATGCAATTTATTCCATAGCTGAATTTTCAGCATTATTATTTCAGTCTTCAGTGTCACATAATCCTTTAAAATCATTCTAATATGTTGATTTGTTGCTCAAGAAATATTTCTTATTATTATCAATGATGAAAACAGTTGTGCTGCTTCATGTTTTTGTGGAAACCCTGTTATAGCAGAATGAAAGTATTATTTTAAGACCTTTATGGGAAATATATTTTACTCAAATTTTTATGCTAGTGATACCATTTGTAATAAAAACTACTAATATAATTAATAGAAAAGAATACAAATAGATGTATATTAATTAGTTAGTTGTCTCAGATTTTTAGACCCCACTGTATGCTGTAAAAATCATGTTTCCAATCCTCACACATCCAGTTTTTAAAAGGAAGCACCAAGTAGTCTAGTAAACAAGTTTTTATTTTATTTTATTTGAGGAAAGAGTACAAGTGTATGTAGAAATATCATAATCATTGCTAAGTATTTTAAGACAAAGGGTTTGAATGGGTTTGACGGTGCCTTATGTGTGCTTATAGACAACATACATACATTCAGTTGCTTTGCTTTCAACAGGAAAAGTTTGAGCAGAGATAAAGAATTCCATGCAGAATGCCATATTTCACCCCCAAACTAACGGGGAAAATGTAGTATAGAACCATTTTTGTTGTATTTGACATTATTTCATAACATTAATGCACATTTTACCACAATTCTTGTAACTAAAATGCATCCAGACCTTTTCAATTTTTGAGTGGTCGTAAAATGTACCTAATTTCCCTAATATTTAACCATATTTCCATTAATACCTGCAAACGATGTTCAGATGTTTCTCCTCTTACATAAACATCTTTAAACGGTAGCTTTGTTTTTAAGGTCGGCGCTACAGAAGTGCAACTAATGCATGTCAACTGATCATTTTGTTGAAATTTGATGAGAACACTACATATACATATATATTATTTTCTTCACAAGAGTTAATAATTCAGCAGAGCTTGTTGCTCACAGATCGCTCCATGTTTGTTTTGCATGTGTTCTTTCACTTTCACACATGACAAAAAAGTCAGCAGTCTCTGTTTAATATAAATAATATCATACTGGGATTTCTTTTTAATCATAAATGTACATCTGTACTGATGCTGCATGAACCAAACAGGGCCTGTGTTATCGATACCGGCGCTTCTGTTGAGGAGTGAGGTTATCAAGGATACGCGGGCTACCGTGGGTGAAGTAATGCAGAGAGGGGTCGTCAAAGTTGAACGGAGGGTTGAACTGCTCCTGCATGTACTCGGGCAGCAGATGAGGAATACTTGATGGAAAGAGAGAGAGATAGAGAGAGTTAAGATCTAGCATGTAACCATCCATACATTGTAAATGTCGTTGTATGTGAGGTCAGGACACTCACTCCCCAGAGATGGTTTTCTTGCGTGAGCAGCAGCAGAAGCAGGCAAGCGCCGCCAGCAACAGCAGCAGCAGGAGGGGGATACCAATGCCCAGGACCAGCCCCAAAATGAATGACTTCCTATCTTCCGCAGTCTGAGCACCCGTCAGGTCTGTGCGGTTAAAACTGTTCCAGTCTGAAGTGGAGGAGAAAAACAAATTGTGAAAGATCTAATGACCAGACTCACACAGAGCCTGAACACTGTTTTCTGGGGATGCTCTTACCAAAAATGCACGACTGTGATTCCTCCTTTAGATCAGTGCCATTGCACACACACCTGTAGCCCCCGTAGGTGTTGAGACACTGCGCTGTTTTTGAACACGGAGCCTCTTTTGTTTTACATTCATCAAGGTCTAAAGAAAACAAGGAATACGAAGTCTAAATACAAGGAGTAGAACTTAAGAACTCATAAGCACGTTGGAATTAGAGGTAAATATCTTATATGTAACCGTTAATTGCAGTACCAAAATATAATTGGTTGAATAGTGCTTCAAGGGGGCTGATGTTCAGTACAACATCACTGTTTGCTTTCATTGTTTATACCGTTTGATGTCTGCGTTCCAGATTGACTGTCAATGTGTGTTAGTGGAGATGTTTCATTGAGTCTTACTGCTGGTTATATTTTTACAACAGTAGGTGGCGACACGTGACTGTTTTTATTAGGGAGTCAATGACTTAATCACTGAAGGATTTGTTCAAAAACACTGTTGCATTCAGGAACAAAACAAGGTACTGTCTTTCTGAGTGGGTCACTGAATCATTAACACTAAGTGCAAATAGCCCGCCTTGTTGGCAGAGGCTATTTACACAAACTCCTCCCACTATCGTGTGATTGGGATAGTCAACATTACAAAAGATGGTTGGCTATTGTCAGCTCCAGTGGCACGATCGACCTGAGCTCGAATCCACCTTTTGGAACTCCCTTTTCAAATTTCAAATCACATCAGAAAAGCATTTATTTTCAATAAAAATTAAGTTCCACAAAAGTTCAAATAAAAATAAAAAAATGTTGGAAATAATCAAAAAGTTCAAAATAAAGTATTGAGTAGGGTTAGGTTAAGGTGGCATCCATTTAATAATTTGAATTAAAAATTAAATTTGCACTCAATAAGTTATTATTGCATACTGTTTTGTAATTTACTACAATATTGAGGTGCAGTGTAAATAGTATATATCGCTAAGAAAATGTGCTATTTTCACTTAGTGTAAATAACATCTAATTGCTTGCTTTATAAGTAAGTTATTGAACCATTAAGGCAATGATTTGTTAAAAAACACTGTTTTATTCAGGTATGAAATATGTGATTTTCTTCATGAGTGAATAATTCACTCAGTGATTCAAGATCAAAACATCTTATTTTCTTTATAAATGAGTCATTGATTCATTCACTCCAACAATATGCTCACAAACTGATTTATTCAAGAACATTCTTTATGAATGAGTCACCCATTCACTGAACAAATTTGTTAAAATAATAATAGTAATAATAATAACATTAATGCTGGGACTAAACAGATGATACTTGACGAGAGAGTCATTAAATCATTAAACAATACTAATTCATTCAGAAATAAAACTACTATCAGCTGCTCTATCACATGCAGGAGCTGGTTTTGTTTCGAATAGTTTTCATTAGAAGAGAAAAAACTGACAAAGTAATTGGCAATACGACTGTTGGTCTTAATATCAGGTTTGATCACACTCACTTTTGATAAAGCAGTGATTGGCCAATCAAAACCATTACACAGAGTCAGGTAAAAATAGAAAATCAAATGTTTTAGTATGTTCTTACCGTCCACAGAGGCTGAATGGATGCCGTAGTACTGACTGACTCGGGTCAGGTAGTCCATGACGTACCAGTGCGGCGTATCACTGGACACATTGATCCTGTACTCATTCTGCCCGCTTGCTGATGCTGAATCGGGAGCTATAGCACTGGCATTGTAGAACTTGTTCTGGAAACCCATTAATAGGATCTCCCTCAGCTGCAGAGAATGCAGAAATGATTGTGAGCTGTAGTGTTAATCAGAATCAGAATCAGAATGAGTTTTATTGGCCAGGTATGTTTACACATACGAGAAATTTGTTATAGTGACAGAAGCTCTACAGTGCAACATAATGAGAGCAACAGGACAGGAGACAGACAACAAAAAAACTATACAAATAGGCAAGAACACAATATACAATACAGACAATTATGTGAGAGATCTGACATGTGAACAGTTTTAATGAAAAATATAGGTATGTGTGGTGAATAAATAATTGTATAATAGTGTTGTGTGTTCCACGTTTAATGTCAAGTGTTCATGGGATGGATTGCTTGAGGGAAGAAACTGTTCCTGTGTCTGGCGTGCTGGTGCTCAGAGCTCTGTAGCGTCGACCAGACGGTAACAGTTTAAAGAGGGAGTGTGCTGGATGTGAGGGGTCCAGAGTGATTTTGCCAGCCCTTTTGCTCACTCTGGATGAGTGCAGTTCTTGGAGACTGGGGAGGGTTGTACCAATGATTCGCTCAGCAGTCTGGACTATCCTCCGTAGTCTTCTGAGGTCAGCTTTGGTAGCTGAGCTAAACCAGACAGTTATTGATGTGCAGAGGACGGATTGAATGATGGCAGAGTAGAACTGTATCAAGAGCTCCTGTGGAAGTTTGAACTTCCTCAGCTGGCGAAGGAAGTACAGCCTCTGCTTGGCCTTTTTCACCATGGACTCAATGTGATTGTCCCACTTCAGGTCGTGAGAAATTGTGACTCCACTGTGCCCAGCAATCTGTTCATGACTCCACTGCAGTCACAATGCTGTTCATGTTCATGATGGAGTGGGGGGGGGGGGGGCTCCTGAAGTCCACGATCATCTCCACTGTTTTGAGCATGTTAAGCTCCAGGTTGTTAAGACTGCGCCAGACAGCCAGCTGCTCCACCTCCTGTCTGTAAGCAGACTCGTCACCGTCCTGAATGAGGCCGATCAGTGTGGTGTCATCTGCAAACTTCAGGAGATTGACGGAGGGGTCCCAGCCTCACTACCAGCTGCCTGTCTGTCAGGAAGCTGTTGATCCATTGACAGACGGCGGTGAGGACGGAGAGCTGTGTCAGTTCATTCTGAAGGGTATTCAGGATAATGGTGTTAAAAGTGGACCTGAAGTCCACAAACAGGATCCTCACATAAGTCCCTGGTCTGTCCAGATGCTGCAGGATGAAATGCAGTCCCATGTTGACTGCATCATCCACAGACCTGTTTGCTCTTTAGGCAAACTGCAGGGGGTCCAGTAAGGGTCCAGTGGAGGCCTTCAGATAAGCCAAAACCAGTATTCCAATTGATTTTATGACCACAGATGTTAGAGCCAATATAGTCATTAAGTCCAGTAATTGTGGGTTTCTTTGGGACGGGATGGTGGTGGAGCATTTGAAGCATGATGGGATTTTGCACAGCTCTATGTTCTAACAGCCGAATGTTCAGCAGTTCATCCCTGGTAAAACTGACCGTGTTTGAGAAACAAAAAACAGGAAAAACTAACAAAAACATTACAAACACCGAAGAGCAAAGCACTGTAGCAGCGCTATCTTAGATCATAAATGACATGCCACTTCTTTAATGACATGCCATGTCTGAATTTATCTGACATATATCAGATATATGCACTGACCTTACTCAGTCCCGGTGCTGATGCCTGATTTCCCCAGCCCATGGACACGTTAAAAACATTCCATCCTAAAAAAAAAATACAGTTTTGTTGGTCACTCTTAAAATATGAAAACTAGGGTGCGGAATGGGGAATATGGGGCAGTTTTCCCTGCCTCTGCTTTTGATATCCCCCCTTCAGGTCGTTAATTTTTAGGGGCCAAGCACCGAAGGTGTTCTTTTTTCGTCTTCTTCTTCCGCTCTGTAAGTCTATGGCAGCCCATAGAACCATATTGTAAAAAGTTGTGAAATTTGGCACAGAGTGGACAGTCTGAACATGAACCACGCCAAATTTGAAGTCTCTAACGCAAACCCTCTAGCGCCACCACTTGTCCAAATTTGGACTCATGTTTGTGCTAATAACTTTTGAACCGTAAAGGGTTAGAAACTAAATATTTGTTTCCTCTGATTGCTCGGCTCAAGATGATTGCATTCCTTGGTTAGACGAATTATTACACCTTTTTACATAATTTAGATTTTTAAATTTTCTAATTGTTCAAAAAACCTACTTTTTCAAACTCCTCCCAGACAGTTGGTCCAAAAAAAAAAAAAAAAACTGACACCAAGTTGATCAGTCAAACTGTTTCCAATTAACATGTGAATATTTCGAAGAGCTTATGATGTGAGACTATATCTCTTCAATGATTTAGAATTGCCTGCACAGTGTCATCTAGTGGTCACAATATATTTTTGAGGTTCATTTTCATAACGGTTTGGCCAAAAAAATTACTAGACTGGTCTCTTTGCATGGCAAAAGGCATTTGGGGCATCTGCCATTTGGAATTTTGATGAAAAAATGCCATAATTTACGAATGCATTGGCGTATCGCTATGAAACTTGGAATGTTTCTACTCAACCACCACGTTGTGGTAAAAAATTATAATGAAATAAAATTTTACAATTTTTCTTAACATTTCATGATTCCTTGGATCATGTTGAGAACATTATTATCAGTTATGGCATAACTTCCTCTCTGGCATTTTTTCATTTATGTTGAAAACCTACTTTTTAGTACTCCTCCTAGACCGTTGGTATTATTTGCACCAAATTTGCCTCAGATCATCTTCAGAATTCAAGTTGATAGAATAAATATTTTTCATTTACTGCATCAACAATTTGATGGTATGATGCCCAGCTGCATTTGAGGCTTTATATCTCTGCAAAGCTTTGACATACTGACACCAAACTTTATGCGTGTCATCACCTTACACTGACCACAACTCATCAATTTGGTAACATCACCACCTATTGGTAAAAAATGATAAAGCATTAATATAAAGCCATTAATCATTAAAAATAAACTTAAAAAAAATGCTTATAGCTTATAAAATGCTTTGCCTTTTGACTGGTCTTGTTAGATTCCTTGGATTATCGATGCCATTTATACCATAATCAGCTGAACTTCCTGCATTTTGATTTATGTTGAAAACATAGTTTTTCGAACTCCTCCTAGACCATTGGTCCAGTTTTCACCAAATTTGACCCAAACCATCTTCAGACCATGCCGGCAAAAGGATCAGATCGAGAACATTGATGCCATGTTGTCATAAGTCGAACATCCTGTCTAATTATATTGATAAACAATTAAATCATTCTACTAATGATTGACTTTATGATTTTTCAGCCAGTTTGAGTAAAATTACCTTAAAATGTCTAATCCTCCCTGCCATGTTTGCTCCTCATTCTCATAGAGGTTTTACATGAGGCAAGATTATCTATAGTCAGAGCAATGCACTGTTGCTGCTGGGTCTTACATGAGACCAAAACAGATTTTAATTTTATTTTGTGTTACATTTTGTTTTCAGCGTCATAAGCAGCCTATTAAAACATGCACAACATCATAAGCTTTCTTGGACTAAGAAAATACATAATTTGTCAGGAGAGATGGCCTAAATATATTCAAAATGTTTGACAGTTTATTTATCTTAATACTTCTTGAGTCCTGTAAATTCTATTCATAAATTTATAGTAAGTTAATTAATGGTCAACATTTAATTCAGCTAATTAAACTAAACTTCTAAATAAAAAATTCAATAATGACATTGATCTTTCTTTCTGTCTTATTTTTACAAATCACTCTCTAAAGAAACATATATTAACAAAAGTAAATAAATAAACATAGCCTCACCTGTAGGGTTAGCCGAGTCACCTAAAAAAGTAAAATAAAACAGAAGTGAAACAAAATAAAAAAATTACTAAAACAGTCAATCGTGATAACAAATAAAGATTCAAAATCTTGTTTTCTTCAATCCGTTACCTGTGTACAGTAAATGTAAAGTTAAAGTCACGTTGATCAGTTGTGAAATTAAAACCACTTACCACAGCCGTCTGTATCTCTGGTCTTCTGATAACGGCATGAGCAGCGCACTGATCCCGGCATGTTCACACATTCAAACTTGGCATTGGGACAGGCCGAGGGGTCCAGACATTCATTAATATCTATGAGTGAAATAAAGCATGCATGTCTGCAAGTGTGTCTCAGAGAGTGATTGTTAGCGTGTGCATTCTTGTGGCATACCTTCGCACTGTTTTCCATCGCCTTTGTAGCCACGCTTACATGTACATGTGTAGTTGTAGCCGGTGCTGGTGCAGTCTGCCATCTCATGACAGGGGAAGGGGAACGGAGGGAGGCAGAAGTCTGTGGGACATGGTGAGACAAACTTGGTTTAAGAAAAAAAATTTTTTTTTTTTACGGCTCTAAAATCTCATTTGAAGCTGTTGCAATGAATAATAGCAAAATAAGGGTGCCTTTTAAATAACTACTCACCATTTTCAAAGCACTTGTATCCTTGTTTGCCATGGAATACAGTCGGAAGAGGACATGGTCCACATGTGAACAGGTCTCCTTCTTTCTGTCTTATGCATTCCACACCAGGAAAACAGGGTTTGCCTTTACACACATCTGCTCTGTTATCACAGTACTTGCCACTGAAACCCGATGGACAAAGACATCCCACAATCTAGATGAAGACCCACAGAAAACATGTTTGTCTATGTTTAGGAAGCATTACATATTATAAAAGGGGATTCATGCACTCATTATTTTTGAGGGGCCACGAGTAAGGGAGTGGGGGGGTCGTCATGTGACACACAGCAGCCACAATAGCAATTATATGTTTTTATTTTTCCTTTTTATTAGAAATATTTATATTAGCTATTTTATGATATATCTTGATTCTCACCCTTATAGATTATGTTAGTTGATCTATTGGGCGATGGTCAAATACCCTAATAATGTAATCAGCTATGCATAAAATCTGTTTCTTTACTTAATTAACAGATATGGGTGTCATGCCATAACACATTTTTAATAAGACTGACTTTATATTTAATGTGAATTCAACATTGAAAGTTAATGTGAATAAAAACATTGTAAGTTAGGGTACTAATCATAACATTTCCATTGTACTGTAAGAAAGTAAAGAACATTTACATTATCAAAGAACATTTTCACTGACAGTCTAGAGTTCAAGCATTTTCAAAAACTCCCATTAAAATCACTGAAGCTGTTTATACAGATTTGAATTTAACAGCTAGTTGATGATATGATGCGCTGAACGATTTAATCACAATGGTGTGATTGTATTAAATATATAAAATATTAATCGGCAATTGCATTCAAAATCCACTTGGCTCAAAAATCTGAGGGGGTACTTTGAATGGGCATGACGCCTCTGACCCAGAACACCACTGTACACAACTGAACACCACATACTGATTAACTTAGAATTCACCTGGTGACTTGAACAATTAAAATAAAGCTGTAGGTAAAATAAAATAAAACCACAAGGGTTCTCTTTCATAGGTAACTCACCGCTGCGTAGCTTACTGCAGTGGGAAACCCCTCAGGTATGACGAATGTCTGAAGCCCATATTACACCAATTAATTGGCTGATGGTGCAAGATACCGGCCCTGTGTCATACGTGTTTGACATAGACGGGTGTTCGCGCCATCTTACCCCTCAGATTTTCCTCTCTTCAGAAGCGGTCGCTTCTGCGATATTTCTGGCCCAATTATTAGCGATAAAGTGCTAATATGCGATTTTTCCACTTCAGCGATGTCAGTCCTCTGTCGTGTGAGTCATGTGTCCCTGCCTTGTGTGTCCTTATATGGTGTGTTTCCTGTCCTTGTTTCATGTCATTATTAGTTAATTCACGTCCAGCTGTGTTTGTCTCGTTATGTGATGATTTACCTGTGTATTTATAGTCCTGTCTGTTCAGTTTGATGTCGTCTGGTCTACTCGCTACTCCCCGGTGTTCCTGTCTGTGTAAGCCTTGCCGTGTCCTGTCCTGCCTCGATGTCTGTTATTAAAGCCTGTTATTTGAGTTACGTCCTCGTCTGCATGTTCCTGTATCCTCCTCGTGTGTGCACCGTGACAAGCGACCACATCCGTGGAATAATGTTTCTCCTAGCGGTGAGTGGAAATGGACTTTGGCCGATGCCAACCACCGTGCTCTCGCCTCATCGCGAGTGAAGACCAACACGGTAAGTGCGTCAGATGTGTGGGCCTGGCCCATGCACGAGACGCTATTTTTGGCATTTCTAACTGACTGCATTGTATTTTATGTATAATCCTTTTCTATTTAACTGTTTTAAATTAAATTTTAAATCAATTTCTATATCATTTTAAAATTCCTTGTTTTATTATTTTTAATTCCTTGTTTTTATTGCTGTGAATGATTATTTCACTTTCTTTTATGTAAAGCACTTTGAATTACCACTGTGTATGAAATGTGCTATATAAATAAACTTGCCTTGCCTTGCCTTGCTAGTACTGTGAGAATTTTACGTTAAAAACCCTGCACGCTAGGCTCGCGGTTTTTGACCGAGAATCTGATGTTCTTCCGCACCACGCTGCTCCGGAGGCCTCCTTCCTCCGTGAAGCCGCGGCCTGGAGTTTGGAGGCGGAGATCGAGGCCATGGAGAGTGAGCAGTTTTCACTTTCTCTCCCTCCGTCACCTGGGCGTCACCGCGCAAATTCTCCGGTCCAGTCTTTCTCGTGGTTCTCTTGCACCCAGCCCAGAGGCACGGGACGCCGTTTCTTTCGGGTTGGAGGATATTTTATATACCGCGGCCTCCGACTCTGAGGACTTCGGGGGCCACGTCACTCGATGTTCTCCCGCTTAGCGGCCAGGAAGCGTGGCCTTCTCCGGCCTACACTGAGCTTGTGGAAGGTTTGGTGTGCACCACTGAGAAGCTGAGCTTAGATTGGCCGGATGAGCCTCGCGAATCCCAGTCATCTAAGCTCGACGAGCGCTTCCTCAGTTGCTCTGGTTCGCGCCCGACGAGGAGAAAGCTGCCATTCATCCCTGACCTGCACCACGAGGTTTCCAGGTCTTGGAAGCAGTCCTTCTCCTCTCGCCTCACTAATGCTGCAGCCACTGACTTCACCAACCTCATTGGTTCTGTGGAGCAGGGGTATGCCACAGTCCCGGCGGTCGAGGATACGCTAGCTGCGCACCTCTCGTCGAATTCCGCCCCCCTCGTGGAAGTCCCACTCTCTCCTTCTGTCTAAGCCGTGTAGGACCACCTCAGCTTTGATCGGTAAGTCCTACATGGTGGTGGGACAGGCAGGTGCGGCTCTGCACACTATGGTCATCCTTCAGGCCTACCAAGCGGAGGTACTGAAGGAGATGGATGAGAGGGACGGTGTGACCCCCCGAGGCTGTTAAGGAGCTTCGCAGGGCCACCGACTTAGTCAAGTCAAGTCACCTTTAGTCACCTTGTTGTACAAAATTGTAACAAAGCAACTGCACAATATCCAAATAGGAAAATTGTGTCAAAAATGTAAAATGACAAGATTTAACACTCAATTTTCAGCTGAAGGCATTTCATTATTGAATTTAGTGATGGCATCGTCCAGCTCAGTTCAGTTTAAATAATATCTGTGCAATGAAGTCGATGATATTGCTGGAAATTAAGTGTCCCCAACTAAGCAAGCCAGAGGCGACAGCGGCAAGGAACCAAAACTCCATCGGTGACAGAATGGAGAAAAAACCTTGGCAGAAACCAGGCTCAGTCGGGGGGCCAGTTCCCCTCCGGCCAGACGAACCAGTAGTTTGTTCCAACTGCAGCAAAGTCAGATTGTAAGTGGTCGACTTAGCTCTTTGTGCTACGAAGCATACGGCGCGGGTGGTTGGGCGCAGTATGGTGGGTTTGGTGACGGCTGAGCGCCACCTATGGCTGAATCTCGCAGAAATCAGGGAGAAGGAGAAGGCTTTCCTCCTCGATGCCCCGATCTCCGGCTCTGGCTTGTTCGGCGATGCGGTTAACGCCGTCGTCAATAAGTTCAGGGCTGCTGAAACGCAGGCAGCTGCATTTAAGCAGTTCATGCCACGACGTGCGCACGAGCCAGCCTCTGCCTCGTCCTCCAGAGAGCGCCAGGCCTCCAGTAAGGAGCCAGTCGGTATAGTGAGCAAGCCGATGCATCCCCCTACCTTACACGGTTTGGGGAGCCTGCGGTTGGACCGCTTCTCGTCAATGTGTAAATCATCCACCCGTAAGCGGTGGGGACGACTCGAGGAGCGCAGGCCACTTCCCCTCTTCAGCGGCTGTTGAAGGTAAGAGACACTTCAGGTTTTCTCCCCTCAGAGTTGCTGCAGGTTGCAGGCTTTGTATACGCGAGAAGGAATGCTCAACGCTTTTTCCAACATGGCGGCAGCTTCCCTGGTTCTTTCCTTGGGGCTGCTCCATATGAGACCATTCCTCTGGTGGATGAAGTCCCTGGGTATTTGTCCCTCTTGGCCGTCCCTTCGCTTCCAAACTTGTCAGGCGCCTGTTTCCGTGCCCTTTTAGTGTGGCGGGACCCCAGTTTTCTCTTGAGTGGAGTACGTATGGGGGTGATCTGCCGTCGCCAAATGATAATGACGGATGCTTCCCTCTCGGGGTTGGGAGCGGTTTTCGAGGGACGACCGGCTTACGGTGTCTGGTCAGGCAAGTACCTCACCTTGCACATAAAGGGCCTGGAGTTGAGAGCGGTTAACCTAGCTCTCACTCACTTTTTTCTGTTCCTGACACACTCACATGTCATCGTCAGGACGGACAACATGACGGTGGTGTCTCACATCAATCGCCAGGGGGGCTCCCGGTCGCTCACCCTGAACAGGCATGCGCGCCAGCTTCTTCTTTGGGCACAGGACAAGTTTTTGTCCCTGAGAGCGGTCCATGTCCCAGGGGTCCTGAACCTAGCGGCAAACTTCTTGTCAAGATAGAAACTCTGGAATGGATGCTGAACCGCCATATGGTGGATCACATTTTGGGAAAGATTTGGTGCAGCAGAGTTGGACCTCTTTGCATCGCAGGAGTCGACCCCATTTGGTTCTCCTTCTCTCACCCTGCCTCTCTGGGGATACATGCGCCAGCACACCACTTGCCGGATATGAACCTGTATGTATTTCCTCCAGTCAAGCTCATCCCAGCGGTGCTGCGCAGGTTGAAGATATGCAGACTCTGCCTTCTCCTAGTAGCCCCTTTCTGGCCTTCCCAGACGTGATTCTCGGAGTTGGTATCCCTCCTGGAGGGTGACCCGTGGGAGATTCCGGTCAGGAAAGACCTTCTCTGTTAGCTTCAGGGCAGGATCTGGCACCCAAGTCCAGAGATCTGGAAGTTGTGGGTATGGCAGATCATAGGCCGCCCTTAGCTCTTGATCTCTTGAATGGAGTCCGTGAGACCATTGATAGTGCCAGTGCCCTTTCTACTAGGAAGCTCTACTCCTCCAAATGGAGAGTTTCGAATCCTCGTGTTTGGTTGATGCTGTGGACCCAATTAACTGCCCGGTTGGTTCAGTGCTGGAGTTCCTACAGCATAAGTTTTCGGCTGGAGCGGCCGCTACCACCCTGAGAGTCTACGTTGCGGCTATTGCTGCTCGAAGGGACTCGGATGATGTCCCCCTGGGTAGACATCATTTGGTGTCCTCCTTTATGCATGGGGCTAAGCGCTTGAGGCTGGTTTGTCCTCCTAGTTTCCCTTCTTGGGATCTTTCTGTGGTCCTGAAGGGGTTGCTGGAGCCTCCTTTTGAACCTCTTGAGTCAGCTCCTGTGAGGATTCTGAAACACTTTTGTTTATTGGCATTTAAGCGTGTGTGGGAGAGGCTCTGTCTGTCAGCGAGTCCTGCACCGAGTTTGCTCCGGGACTGGTCAAGGCTTTTTTAAGGCCTAGGCCAGGTTATGTCCCTAAAGTTCTCTCTACATCTTTTCATTCGAAGGTGGTAGTGCTGCAGGCTTTCTCTCCCTCCCCATCGAGTGAGGGCGATGATCTTCGTCTGCTCTGCCCTGTTAGAGCCCTGAAGATGTATGTGGACCGCTCCAGTCAATGGCGTCAGTCCTACTGCTGTTAGTGTGTTCTGGTGCAGTCTGCAAAGGGCTAGCCGCGTCTAAACACACAATATCCCACTGGGTTAGGGATGCTATTTCGTTAGCCTATGTGGTGCGCAGTCTGCCTTCACCTCTAGACATCAGAGCTCATTCCACCAGAGGGGTGGCTTTCTCCATAGCATGGTTTAGAGGGGTGCCGCTAGAGGACATTTGTATTGCGGCGGGATGGTCCTCTCCTCATACTTTTGTGAGGTTCTATAACCTTGATTATGAACACAGCTCCTGGTTCCCAGGTTCTTTCTGCTTGAACCAGCTGTGTTTTTGGTGTTTTGGTCTGTAATGGGCCAGATCTGGCAGCGCGATAGCTTGGCGTGTGTGGTATATCGTTCCCACTGCGGTAAGCTACGCAGCGTTGAGCTACCTATGAAAGAGAATGTCTCGGGTTACTTACGTAACCCTTGTTCTCTGAGTAGGGAATGAGACGCTGTGTCCGCTACCAAGCTCCTCTTTGCTGTCGACATGCTTCTTCAACAGGAAAATCTGAGGGGTAAGATTAATTAATTGCCAATTAATATAGAATCAGCCAATTAATTGGCGTGATTCTATATGGGCTTCAGACAATCGTCACACCTGAGGTGTTTCCCGCTGCGGTAAGCTACGCAGCGTCTCGTTCCCTACTCAGAGAGCAAGGGTTACGTAAGTAACCCGAGACGTTTTCAACATTGGTGATAATATTAGGAAATGTTTCTTGAACAGCACCATATTAGAATGGTTTCTGAAGGATCATGTGACACTGATGCTAAAAATTCAACATCGCATCACTTGAATACATGACATTTTTAAATATATTCAGACAGAAAAAATATTTTAAATTGTAATAATATTTCACAATATTATTACAGTTTTTACTGTATTTTTGCTCCAACCGGTGGTATCATCACACCCAATTTAAATCTAAAGTTTCTGCATGTTCACCTGAAACTTTCCCTGCAGATGGTTCTCAACCACGCTGTCGTACTGGCAGCTTCCTCCATTCATACAGTTACAGAGCTGCAGAACAGGGGTGATCACGGAGCTGGATGTTTGATCGCTCACTTGAACTGTCAGATTGACTGGCTGAATACCAGAAGGGGTCCACGTGAAGAGACCATCACCTTCAGAACACAAATAAACCAATTAAATATTGATGCACCAAAATGTAGAGCATGCATGGCATTAGTTTCACAGGCATTAGAGTTAATAGTATAATGCTTTAGACATAGATCTAACAGATGATCTCACGGACTTGTGTGTATTTCTTTGTAAGAAGACTGGGTTTATAAAAAGTATGCTTTGCAATAAATCATACCACTGCCAATGGTGACCCGTGGAGAGCGCGGTAAGGCAATGGAGAATGTGATTGGGTCTCTGTTTGGATCCTGGGCCTTGAACTGAACTCTAACTGTACTATTGACTTTACACATGATTACAAATGGCTCTGTCACAATGGGCGGCAGGTTTCCTGTTGAACACAAGCAAAGGGAAATGTCCTAGACAGTGAATGAATGAAATAATAAATGAACAATTATTGTGACTAACAAGAGGAACATTTTATCACTCACAATTGTAAAACAAATATTAGAAGAAATTAAAAAGAAATGTTTGAGTTCAAATTTAGATTTCTTTGGTGCTGTAATATACTGTGCAAAAAATCTGAGCACAGCTTGAAATACTGTTAAGGTGTCTTCTGAACACAAGGCTTTTTTCTCTGGAGCATAATCTAAGATGCAGTTGGTTCTGCATTTAATCGCATTAGTAACAGCTGACATTCATTTTGCTTTTTGCTTTTTCTTTCCCAATTGATAAGCATAAAACAGTAATACAAAAAAGACAAAAGTTTTGAGTTAGTAAGAATTATTAGAATTTTTTACAGAAATTGATACAGTACTTTTGAGTTATATTAATTAAAACTGGGAGTAAATATACTTATAGTGTATGAAATCTAAAATAATTATATTCTAAATACATGCTGTTCTTTTGAAAGTTCTATTCATCAAGAATATATATATATATATACTGTATGGGTGTGTGTGTGTGTTTGTGTGTATATACAGTATATACACAAACACACACACACACACACACGTTGGTTTTTATGGTTTACGGGGACTTTCCATAGGCGTAATGGTTTTTATACTGTACAAACCGTATGTGCTATTGCCCTACACCTACCCTACACCTAAACTTAGCCCTCACAGGAGACGGTGCATTTCTATTTTCCCTCAAAAAAACTCACTCTGTATGATTTATAAGCGTTTTAAATTATGGGGACACTGAAAATGTCCTCATAAATCACCTTCTCCTTGTAATACCTATGTCATACCCATGTCATTATACAAATTTGTGTCCTCATAAACACACACACACACACACACACACACACACACACACACACACACACACACACACACACACACACACACACACACACACACACACACACACACATATGTGGTTTTGACAAAAAAGCTGCACAATTATTTGCACATTGATTATAATAAGAACCGTTTCTTGAGAAATTTAGCATATTAGAATATTTCTGAAGGATTATGTGACTCTGAAGACTGCAACACATTGCAGCAACATATAAATCAACATTGCAGCACATAAAATAAATTACATTTTAAAATATATTCCACTAGAAAACAGTTATTTTAAATAGTAATAATATTTCCCAATGTTACTGTTTTTCCTGTATTTTTTATCAAATAAATGTAGCCTTGATGATTATAAGAGACTTCTTTCAAAAACATTAAATCATCTTGCCAACCAAATTTTTTAGTTTAGTAAAGTTTTTAGTTAGGTTCATATATTTTTGTGCTTTAGATGAAGGTCAGTTGATGCGGATGACCAGCTAACCGTGAGTTTGCGCTCGGCTCTGAAGCTGCTGCTGGTCTTTCTGAACATCCTGGCCGAGGATAATGTTTCCTGTGGCCAGGATGTCATGCACACACTGCATGCTGCCCTGACAGGTCTGACTGTGTTTGGCCAGCACGTCTGGGCTCACTGAGGACATCAGTTGCTCTGTCATGACGGGACTGAATGGAGCACTAGGAGGAACGGACAACAGAAGACTCTCTGGACCTGGAACAGCCCCTGTGGAAAACAAGCAGACAAGGAAGAAACCATAAGTACAGTGATCAATAATGAAATCTTGAAGGAATATATACAGTATGACTTTTTTCCTCTATAATTCAGAGACACTTCTGAAGGATCCTAATATGAATGTTCTTAGTATTTCAACATAGAACAAAACAGAAACTCCTTAAAACAATTTGAAACTCGTATAACGACATTTGATTTCCTTACAGCAGCAACATTATTTCAGTATACAGTAAGAAATAGTAAAAATATTTAGCATAAGTTCCTATTTATCCAGTAGTAACTTATTCAATCCTTACAGGATTCTGGTTACAAATTATGATTCTAACAGGAATTCTGTACATATTCCATACAATTTGATTTGTGGTACACAATATAAAAAATGAATGAATGCCAGTTTATAATAATGGTAAATATTTTTTTTTAAATAAATAAAAAGAAGTACACGTAAGAATACTTTTAAAAAGAGCACTTATTAAATAAATAATATAGACTGCAGTGCAAACTGAATGTAATATTTTGGATTCTAAACTGCATTTCATTTACAATCAAATGAAAATGTATTATAGTTTAAATTTATATTAAATGCAATTAGTTGAACTCAAGAGTGCCATTTTTGACCCACAAGTAGGGCTTGGGTACATCTGTATATGTAATTTTATAATTACTTCTATTGTCTTTAAAATATGTTTAAAATACTGCTGAATACTGAAAAACAGTTATGGTAAACTAAAATATAAAACGTAATTTCTGTTGGAACTTGCCATGTATATAGCCTACATTTGTAATGAAGAAGTTGCAGCTTAGTACATTTTAAATATTTTAACTTTGAATGCAATATCAAATAACACTACAGTTAAAATGATAGGCTAACCTTTAACGTGTTAGTCAACACATCAGAATGTGTACTTCTTTAAATATTATTAAAACATAATGACTTAAAATGTACTTTAAAGTAAAACTTATCATTTTTACAAAGTGCACTTGTTATAAATATATCAATGCCTTTGTTTTGTGTCAAGATGCACACCAGTCATGTTTTTCGAAGGCACGTTTATAAAAATGACTTAAATGTCCTAATTGAACTATGGCCTAATCCTGGCTTAGGCTAAACCATGTCTGTGAAACCAGGCCTAAGTGTATTAAGAAACAGTCATGAAAGTGTCTGTCTTCAAGTAAACTTAATAAGCCCTTTATTTCTTTAATACAATAGCCTATTATCTGCAAGTACTCTTTTTTAAATATACTTTTAAGATACACGCTACAAGTGCACATTTTAACACAATAAGGAACACTTCTTTTTCCACAAGGGTTGCAGTTTCTACAATATTTAACATTTTCTCACAAATACTGAATCCAGCTGAAGAGTTCACGCACATGACTGTCCAAAGGGAAGCAGGCTCTGTTCAGAGGGGACGTTGTTATTTAGAGAAGGCACCATACGGCCATTGGAGAGCAGGAAGTCATCGGCCCTGTTGGAGCTCCAGTGTCCCAGCAAACCCAGTGTACGGTTGTAGAACCTCTGTGGGACCTCCACCAGAGCGCTGAGCCTCCCAGCATTGCCTCTCCATACGAGCACATACAGACCCTCGCCGTACACCACTGCACAGCGGCTTATAGAGGTACAGCGCACCGCAAAGCCCCGCTCATTTACATGCACCACTCCTGTCAGAACAGCAGAGAGTGCTCGGTTAAATCTAAAACAGGAGCTGCATCAGAAATCCCTAAAATAGTAGGTTGTATGTCCGAACTCACAGTATTTATAAAACATTTGCTGAAATGCCAAGATGACATATTATTTCCTGCAAGATTCTGAAGTGTACATCAGATTAACACTAATTGGGTACTATCCCATGAGGCCACAGCGGAGGATTACCTACTTAGAGAGTATACAACTTCGGACACAGCCAAGCTATGCCTCTTTTACACTTTTAGGACTGTTAAGTGTTTATTTATCATTAAGGTTTTATTAATAACCAGTCAAAGGTGTTTTTCTATGAATGACATACAATTATTTACAAAACTAACACTTTATGTTGTGTCGAACAATGAGTGAAAAGCACTTCACAAGAGCAAGGAAACATGAAAACTCCTTCAAAACTATTTAAAATGCATCCCTGGATGCTTATGGTATGTCATATGTACATTTGTGTTTCTTCATAGGTATGATTATTATTCTAAAATATGGAAAACAGTAATAATATAGGATATATTTTCTCTGATTAGCGTTGTAAAAAGAAAGACAGCATTATTATTTATTTGCTTCAGCATGAGAAAACCTTTAAATTCTTCTTACCAACAGACACGGGAATGACCTCATCATTAACCAAGACCTTAAGTCCATCCCCAGATTCAGCACATCGCCATTCCACCTTTCGAGAAATAATTGTACAACCTTTACATCGTGGACACACTCATTTATGCACATAGATCAATATGTAATCTGAAATATCAGACTCACCTTTCCAGCACCCTGATAGAAGGCGGCTAATCGTACCAGAGCAGGCACAAGTTCGGGCTGCCCGTTGACCACTAGAACTTCTGTTTGTCCCTGCAAGGTGAAGATGTTTGATCCCGTGCTGGAGGAGAGACGGACTATAACGTACTCCCCCAAACCTTTGAAGCTATACTCACTCCCGTCAAAGGTAATAAAGTGGAGACTACCGTATACCATGCCTGGATGAAAAAGAGTGCAACAAAGACTCTTTAAAGATACTTCCTTGTCAATATGAGCTTCAATTTTTTTTATAGATATTCAATCAAGCAGTAGTCATAAGGGCTGTAAAAGTGATCGAATCTGACAAAGAAAATGCAATGCATATATTATGTAAATATATAATAATGATGCACCATATACAGGAACCATATCAGTTATGCATACTCATTTGCCCTGTATTTATATTTAGATTACCTTTGCTGTCATCTAACACAGTTAATCTTTAAAAACATTAATACTTGAATAATACAATCTTTAGCAAAGCTCAAAATGAATATCTATATTTCATACTGTTATATAATGTTGTGATGCATGTAGTATTTAAAATGATTGATTTAAGTTTTATTTTACATTTTATGCAAACTACATACACTGAAAAACATTTAGTGTAGGATTTACTTTACTCAGAAATTGCTAGTAAATCTATACATTTGTACAGCTGCTTTTTGTTTTATACTACTGTTCCCAGAAGAAAATTCAATAAACAGTTGTTAACAAAAAATAAAATAAAAATAAATGACTAGTAAATTTCATAAACAATTATGAAGAAATGGTAAGTAAAATCCTGAATTAAATGTGAGATTGTGAAGTAGAAAGACTAAAATAGTACTTTCTTATAAAATGTACTCCAGTAATCTTTGCTTTATTTACAATTTAGAAAAATATTTTTTACAGAACTGTAACATTTTAATATAACTCATATATAATTTACAGGCCATAACGTTACAATACTTATCGGCCTATTGGTATCCGCTAAAATGTAATATCTGTGCACCCAGAATAATAATTGACTACAATACTCAATGTATTACATTTCATTTCTTATCCAAAGTACAATTCTTGACATACTTTCAGATGTTTAATCCATCAAACTCAGATCTCCAATCTAGTTTAAGTGTTGTGTTCCACAAATTTGAAACTAATTGTAGATTGAGACCAAATTGAGACCAAATTTCAGATTTCTTGATGCATTGTAAATACGATGTAAGTAGGGAGCCCTAATGAAATCAAATCATCTCCAGAGCATATATTTAAACCCCTGGTAGTTATACATAAGCGAGTTGATGAGGTCTAGAGCTCTTACCAATGCCTGGTGCTCCCCGGTTCCCTGGTATACTGATGTCAGAGCTGTTCCAACTGTACCCTTGGCACCTGTCAAGTGGTCTCTTTACCAAGTAAATGTCACAGAGAGAAGACTGAACACAGCACCACTGGAAGGGTAAAAGATCCTTGTCTAGTAACAAAGACAGCATGAAAACGGTCAAATCAATTATCAGGTAACACGATTACAGGTTCAACTTACAAAGCCAAAACTTCATAAGAATAAATAATTTTTGAAATGGCTTTACCTATATGTTGTTGCATCTTGTCCTCGGTAAAGTACCGTTCACTGTATCCAGCCAGCAGGGGGCCCTCTGGATCATACACACATCTTTTTCCTGCCTTTTGTTTGTTATACAGGACAGACTGAAAGACACGGCCCCTGCTGCCACCCCACCTAAGAGCTCTCAGATCCCTCACTTGTGCCATCTGTTCTGATGGGAGAGTCTCAAGGCTAAGGTCTTCCTGCGCTTGAACACGAGTGCAGGGACATGGTGCCAGTCCTAATGCCCATTCTTTAGGATCTGGCTCACTGAAGGCCCATACCTGGCATTGCCTCTGAGGATCCGAGCTGGCTTCAGAAGATCCTGTCAGGTCATACACCAGCTGCCCCAGTTTGCCTGTGTTACCCATGACAGTCTGGGGACGATAACGCCCTCCTGGGCCAAACAGGTTGTCTGGTGGCTTTGGAATCTCATTGTAAAAGTTGTTCTTTCCATCAGTGTAGCCTATAAGAGCATTATGATCGGTCCTCTGTCCTGGACCCCAGTTCATGTCACTGTAGCGGAGCAGAGCAAATGAACGTAGTCCATCTGTGGTCAGAATGCTCTGGAAGGTGTTGGTCTGTGGAGGATGTTAGGATGATTATTATACAATAAACATTTAAAGGCCTTTAAAACAGGACCTACTTGCCAGGATAAAAGTATTTTAACTTTCAAATATCTGTCTTAAGATCCCCAAGGTTTGTTCCATTCCATTCTGTGTAGCTGTTTTTGAAAACAAGAATGCATCCTGAATGAACAGCCTCTTAGTCATTGCAAAAAAGCTATTCCCAGGATAATATCTAATAATACAAACTAGGACAGAGAGTGGGGGTTTGGGTGGGGACAGCAACACTACACCAAGTCCATAAATGTACTACCCATATCAGGAACTAGTGAGAGAAAGGATGTAGCTTTCTAATTGTTTAAGATGAGACCATAACCCCATTTTTTCCCACTGTTGACTGAAATAACTTTGCAACGTTTACTGTACTGTGCTTTTCAATTTCCTCATTTGCCTTGCGATGTTATTTTAAACTCATGTGTGATTGGTTGCTGGAATGTTGCTAGTTGTGTTTGCCTGTGTGTTCTGGGATAAGAGTCTGCCCTTAAATCTCTTTGATAGGCCCCTAGATAGGATAACTTTAAATGGATAGCTGTCCTTACTACCTTTTTGGGCCTTGAACATGGTAGTTACATTACTGTACATGGAGTGTCAGAAAGCCCTTGGATTTCATCAAAATATCTTAATCTGTGTTCTGAAGATGAACAAAGTTCTTATGGGTTTGGAACAACATGAGGGTGAGTAATTAATGACATATTATTATTTTTGGGTGAACTATACCTTTAATGTAAGTTTATGGATTTTTTCACCAATTTTATCATCTTCCATTCAAAAGCAATAGACCTACGTCTTATTGCTTAGGAAAAACAATGGCACATCTCTCCACAACAAGCCATGTTATTTGTGTGTCATTCATCATCCATGTCCACAGTAACAAATGGTGTTGGATTAGTTACATGCTAAAGTTTAATCTTTGGTTTAATTTGTTCAAATCACTCTAATTATGAGCAATATTAATAATAATGCAGTAGAAAATTATAGCTACGGTTGCTGTAGTTCCATGTGTGTGTATTCATTTATCTAACACTCACCTCAGAGAAGTTGATCTTTTGATACGACACAGGTGAAACGTGATCCCATGTGATTTTCAGTATCCAGGAGGGGGAAAAGGGGGGTTTGCCCCTTTGAGTCTCAAATTTGCTAACATCTTGTGCTGTTCGTTGAAATATTGCCTCAGCATAGATGTCAGATACATTGAGCAGGCTGTATTCCTGTTGGACAGAAAGGGAGAATGTTCAACATTTCCTTCACGGTAATTTCCATAAAAATATATAGTTCTATTTCTACAAAAAAATGAATTTTTTACTTAAGTGAAACTGAAACATGGTTAAATGTTAAATTAATTTCTAAAATATGCATTCATTCGTGTCAATATGCACACCATCTGTTTACACCGTTTGTTTAAAAATAGTCATTTTATTACCGGCACAACACCTACATAAGCAGGTCAACAACTCACAGAATTTAAACTGCCAAAATAATATTTTTTTAATGCGGTATAATATATAAAACAAACATAACAGTAGAAGCATAACCACAAAATATTGCATTATTTTATTGCAATTCTAACCTGGTATAGCAGTTTTCCATCCCCGAGTGTAAGGTCAGCATCGTCCCAGAACGCAGCCAGCATGGGCTGGCCCTCATTACCATTGAAACCCTCTGGGAATGGAGCAGGGAGCAACTGTTTTTCATTCTCACTGACCGACTGGAATTGCACCAAGCCATTATCTGAAAACTGAGAATGTTCATATATCAAGAAACTTTCAAGATTTCAAATGTCAACAGAGGTAAGCCTAACTGTAAGTAGCCACTGTGTTTCCCATAAAAGCTATATATGGTATATTAGTTTGTTAATTTCAGATATATTACCCTGCTCACCACTAAATGGCTATTAAAACATGAACAGTTAATTGTGCATGCTTACAAACAGTCGCTCATATATTTTTGCCCATGAATGGAAAGCCTGCAGGAGGAGTGATGTATGGAGAATTTCCATCTGCTTCTGTCTTTGGCAAACCAGCATCACCTGCTTCCTCTCCAAATGGATACAGGTCACTTTCTGTGAAAATATATACAAAATGCACTCCATGGGGTCAAGGTTTGGCTGGTTAGCGTGGGCAGTTAGCCACAGCTGACTACACCATCTGGTCACAAAAAATTTGTGTGATTAGGTTGACCAGTACACAACATAACAGGTTGGCATTCTCTGTCTGGAAAATAAGTTTGGTAAGTTTAAGTTCATTAAGTTTGTGATATGACTGCAATCTCAAGTCATGTGAGTGTGCCTCATTTACTTGCATCAAAGTTTTTTAGCACAAAAGTGCCAAAAGTCAGAGAGAGACACGAAGGGACAGAGAGAATGAGAAAAAATAAATACAGGAGTATTATTTTATATAGAAATATTATATTCATTATTGTAATATAATACCCCACCCATTGGCGGCAGCTGTGGGCAGTGGGTATCTATGGTAGAGCAGGAACAGCTGTAAGATCCTATGAAATTAGTGCAAATTCTGTTGCCATAACACACGTCAGGAAAGAGACACTCATTCTGGTCTATGCATCCATCCATTCCGTGCCCATTTCTGGTTGAGGCATCCCATCCATTGCCACACTGGCACTGAAAACCACCTGCGGAGTTGTAGCATGTGGCAGCAGGATGGCATCCACCCCTATTGGACTGGCATTCGTCTAGATCCACACAAAGAGACCCTAGAGCAATAAGACCTGGTGCACATACACATACATAAGATCCAGGGGTGTTGATGCATTGGCTTGACTTGTGGCAACGTAAGGGTGATTTGGAACACTCATCAATGTCTTTACAGTGTGTCCCATTTCCAGTGTAACCTAAGCGACACTGGCATGTGAAAGAGCCCACTGTGTTCCAGCATCTTGCCATGGGGTGGCAGGTAGAGTTATTCGCACATTCATTATTGTCGATGCAGGTACCATTTTCCTCATGATGTCCTGGTGGACAAGAGCACTGGTATGATCCAGGTTTATTGATGCATACCTGATCAGGACGGCAAATTCTGTTCAAAAGGCATTCATTTATATCTGTACATCTTCGGCCCTGGGCTTCAAAACCGCTTGTGCATGGACACTGGAAAGACCCCGCTGTATTTACACATACAGCGTTGGCAGTGCAGGGACTGTTATTTGCAAGGCATTCATCAATGTCTCGACACTCGGTTCTGTTAAGAACGTAACCCAAGTTGCAGTTACATTCATAAGACCCAGGGATATTGACACATGTAGAGTGAGGTTGACATATGGATTCATTCTTTTCACACTCATCTATGTCAAGACACCTAGTGTCATTGCTCCAGAATCCTTTGTCACAAGCACAGTAGAATGAGCCAATTGTGTTAATGCAAGTCCCATTAGTGCAGAGTGGGCCAAACTCTGGGTTTGAGCACTCATCTATATCCTCACATTGGGTACTTCTGGTACCATTAGAGGAAAATCCATGATCACAAAGACACAGAAATGAACCTTCAGTGTTGACACAGACACTGTGGTCTGAACATGTAGAATTGTTCAGGCATTCATCAACATCCTCACAGACTGTCTGATTGCCTGCATACCCATCCCAGCATTCACAGAAATACCATCCTGCTGTGTTTTGGCAATTGGAGGCATTTGGGCACTGTGCATTCCCTGTGGCACATTCATCAACATCCAAACACAGAGAGTTGTTATAGTAAAGGAAACCACTATTACATGAACAATTATACCCTCCCTCTTTATTGTGGCAGGTGCTGTTGTCAGGGCAAGTGAAGGTTCCTACACTGCACTCATTTATGTCTTCACAGTGTGTCCCGTTGTACTGGTAGCCTTCCCAGCAGTCACAATGAAAGGACCCTTCTGTATTGAAACAGTGGGACAACTCTGGGCAAGCTCCTGTTTGTGCACATTCATCTACATCCCGACAGTCTCTACCATTCCCAAGAAACCCTTCAATACAGGAGCAATAATTTGACCCACGAATGTTTTTGCACTCAGCTTGGGTGTTGCATGCATTGGTTACATTCTTACAGTCACTCTCATTCACACAGGTACCTAAATCATAGACTAGACCAAGGGTGCATGTGCATGTATATGTTCCAGGAAAGTTTTGGCAGGTCATGTTGTTCTCACAGATTGAGGGTGACAAGCACTCATCCACATCATCACAAGTAAACCCATCTCCTTGGTATCCTTCCATGCACTTGCAAAGGTAGGATGCCTCTGTGTTGTTGCACATGGCAAGAAGGCTGCAGTTATGGGGTAAAGTTGAGTTTTTATTGCACTCATCCACATCTTGGCAATCAAACCCAGATCCGGTCATGCCAAAGGGACAGGTACAGTTGTAGGAGCCAGGGGAGTTAGTACAGCTGGCAGCTGGGTGGCATCCTCCATGTTGGGATTGGCACTCATTAATGTCTATAAGTCATCCAAAATGGGACAGGGTCAGGAAAAAAAATCCCTAAAAGACTGAGAAGAGAGTCCTCAAGCAAGCACAAAGGTGCAAAAATTAATTTATAAATAGAAGAAAAACTTACCAGAGCAGTTTTTTCCATCCCCAGTGAAGCCGTTGAGACAGGAACACAGGTGACTGCCAATTGTGTTGACACACTGTGCAAACCTGCTGCAGTTATTGACTCCAGATTCACATTCATCCACATCTGAAAGGTTGGGAAAAGAGTAATGTGAGAAGAAAAGATTGAACGAATACTACCATTCCCTGGCTAACTGAATCCAGGACCTTGGCTTATGTAAATATAAATGTGTTTTTATAAATGCAAGTTTATTGCACATACCTATGCATTCTGTTCCGCTAAGAGTGTAACCCACTTTGCAAATGCAATCAAAGGATCCTGGGTTATTGACACATTGTGTCTCTTTCTTTGGGCACACATTCTCTTCACATTCATCGATGTCTGAGCAAGTGAGTCCATCCCCTTTGAATCCCACATCACACACACACTGATACTCTGAAGGTGAAGGATGACACAGTCCATGTGGATGGCAGGCAGGATCACATTCACGACTTGGCAGAACACAAGTGTTGTTGTATGCTACTGTGCCATTCAGGCAAGAACAGACGTATGCTCCAGGGGAATTGACACATATAGAGATGTCTGGGCAAGTATTATTTGAAAGAGCACATTCATCCACATCTGTACAGGTAGAACCATCTCCTGAAAAACCCTGGTGACATATGCACAAGAAGTCACCAGGATAATTGTAGCAGTTGGCATGTAGATGGCACATACCCACAATTGAACATTCATTTATATCATCACATGTAATGCCATTTCCTGAGAAGCCATGATTGCAGGTGCATGAAAAGGAGCCTGCTAAATTAAAGCATGTGGCATTCTGGTGACAAGGCTTCTGTTGTTCACATTCATCAATATCAGAGCAGTCTAAATAATCAGTTATTCGACTGAAGCCTGTTTTACACTGGCATGAAAATGACCCTTCCATATTTGAGCACTGCTCATTGATGCCACAAGCCTTTTCGGGTAGCTGACATTCATCTATGTCCTGGCAGGTGGTACGATTGACTAGCTGAAAGCCTGATGGGCAAACGCAAGAGAAAGACCCCTTACTGTTGGCACATGTTGCTCTGTTTCTGCAGCCACCATTATCAACAAGACACTCGTTCACATCTGTGCATTGCGATACACCATCCCCTGTGTATCCCACCATACAACTGCAGTTGTATTTCCCTGGTACATTAATACAGTGTGCATTCACATGGCACTGCTTTCCTATGGCACACTCATCCACATCCTTGCATATTAACCCATCACCTTCGAAACCAGCTACACATGCACAGATGAATGAACCAGGTAAGTTTTCACAAGAAGCATAAGCACTGCAATGTCCCGTGGCACATTCATCCACATCCATACACCTGGTTTGACTAAAGCTGTAGCCTGGACCACAGTCACAGAAGAATGAACCTGCCGTGTTGACACATGCAGCGCTGGCTGGGCAAATGTTAATTGCTGGCACATTCGTTAATGTCAGTACACTTTGAACCTGTGCCCAGGAACCCTGGGCGGCAAGAGCATTGATAGCTTCCTAGCAAATTGGTACATATTGCGTTGGGGTCACAGTTGTTCTTTCTGTCACACTCATTAATGTCTACGCATGCCAAGCCATTCCCCACAAATCCTTCAGGACAAGTACAACGATATGAGCCTGGCAAGTTTGTACATTCAGCAAATGAGCTGCAGAAGTTGATTTCACATTCATTGATGTCCTCACATGTCTGTCCGTTGCTTTGGTAGCCACTGTTGCAGAGGCAGGTGTAGGTTCCTGGCAGGTTCTTGCAACCTTTGTACCCAAAGAAAGCAGAACACACACCAGGAGTCTCTGAGCACTCATCAATGTCTAGGCAGAGATAATTTCCATTGCCTTTGTAGCCAGCGTTGCATGTGCACACATAGGAGCCAGGGTTGTTGGTGCAATTGGCATTCCAGTGGCAGATTCCCGGTCTTGAGCACTCATTATCATCATTGCACTGAAATCCATTTCCAGTGAAACCAGACTTGCAACTGCAGTCTCTTCCTCCATCTCTGTTGGTGCAAAGCGCATTAACATGGCATCCACCATTATCAGTTTGACACTCATTGATATCTTGGCATTGGAGACCATCACCAAAATAACCATTTTGGCATGAACAGGTGTAACTGCCCAGAGTGTTACTGCAGAGTGCTTTTGCATGGCAGCTGTGTAGACCAGTTGTACACTCGTCAATGTCTTGGCACTGCACTCCAGTGCCCCTGTACCCCATTCGGCACATGCAGACAAACTTATCATCACGTGTTTTGAAGCAATCCGCGTTGGTGTGGCATATGCTCCCTGCAGCTGCACAGTCACTGAGATCCACAACTGTGTAGACAGAATGGATAAGAGATTGGCAAGTCTTGTAACAAATAACTGTATTTTGTACTGTGAGTTGATCAATTATAGAAGACTCTGATCTTGATCATGTTACTGACCTGCAGTTGTGTACCTCAGCACAGTACACAGGCACAACAGATACAGCACCAGACTCCTGCAAGAGAAGGTCAACAAATATGAAGTAAAAAAAAAATATATATATTTTTTATTTTATATAATTCTTAAATTCCTTGAAAATCATTCACTCCATTACAAAACTCCATTCCAATTTGAAGGCAACCCAGTGCCACCTCAGCTCAGTGTGAAGATATGTTTATTTTTTGAACATGGCACTTACATGGCACCACTTTTCTATGACTATGACTCACTAAATAGGAAGACAACTTCTTGGTGTGAGTAATTAGGAGAATTCCCACCGGTGGTTACTTATATGCGTGTATATCTTTACTTCTATAGAGTTACATCTATCAAGTTGAACCAGTTTACCCATAACAAAAACAGAGGGATTTTGATTACTTTGTTCCAAGCCTCAATTCATGAGCCCCAAAAAGGATGGACTTGCTCAAAGGACCTACTCATTCCACCGAAAAAATTACTTTCTTAGACTCAAAGAAACACATCGTGTTACACCCCCTCCCGGGTCCAACCACCAAATTCGTAATCTCGAACCCAGGATTCCGGTGAGGCGGGCGCTCTAACAAGGAACGCCCAAGGCTACAGCCTACTACCATTTTGTCAGGAGAGTGAGGTTTACACACAGCCTATGATATCAGTTACATTGTCAATTTGCTTTTATTTTACAATGTAAATTTCAAGATTATAACATTTATGATTATAGCATACCTCCATAAATTTGTATTGATTCATTGACATGATTAACTTGATCGACAATGCAAGTTTCTCAAGTTTGGTAACTGAAGTCAACATGGATGGATGATGTCCTGAATAGGACAAATTATGACAATAATCCTTGATCTCTGACCGGGTTACATGGTGAATATGTTACTTCCGTGTAGGTCAGATTCAGTCATTGTCTGTTTGATGGAATCTACTGTATAGAAATCCACGTGGTGCATCAGAATCAAATTACATCAATACGTGTCTCTAGTGTACTTAGAACTTGCTGGAAATAATATCCTTCTCAACATCAAATCATAGCTGAACATCATTTCCCAAAAGGTATATTTTCCATTAAAGATTGGAGTTGTTTTACGACTACAAGAACCCATTAAAACAAGTTTGAGACAATTGTTACGTAATTTAATATGAATTTATTTTCTAAAGTATTCCTAGACTGTCCATATCAATAAATTAAATTAAATTTCCTTAGCATTCAGGACATATGCATTCATAATATAAATAGCTCATGTGTATTATCTGGATCTCATAGTATGATTATAGCAAACTGTTACTTGCTCAATTCTGTATTTGCAATATCAAAATAAATCATTTATAGACCTTATTGAACAGATTTAGCACTCATCACTTTTACAGAAACAAGCCAACAAATTCCATTTTTACTGTAAAAGAACCTGACAAACAAAATGATCAATTTAAATCAGTACTTACAGCATATCTCACAGACGGCTGGTTGTCCTATAAGGCGGACATTAGTACACAGAGCGAGTGGGTCCTTCTCAGGATTCATAAGTTATATGACTTCCCTTCTCTATGGACTCTTCTGCCCAAGTTACAACACTTTGTCCTTCCTGGTACAAAGCATAATGACCCATCTCAGCACCTGAGACATCCTAAACCATCATAATAGGGAACACCCAGATATTCCTATGATTATGTTTCTCTCTCCTAGTAAGTTTACTACTCCCATTGGGCTTTAACTTGCCTCTGGGTCTAAAATAAAGGCTGGGACAATAAAAGAGCAGCATTCAATAGTCAGTGTTTTGTGTTGAGAGTACCTTTACCTCATTCACAAATACTAGATTATTATTACAAGGGATGGACTGGGACTATAAATCAGCCCTCGATTTAAATCTAAACGGCCCTTGGCAGCCCTCTGGTGGATAAGCATCACAAAAATATAATACAAAGTATATGGTTCTATTTGCATCATATATTGGAAGTGTTTTTCTATATGGCACTATGTTAGATGCTTTCTTATAGTTTAGCTGAAATATAACTCTATCATGACTCTCAAAGGGTTTAGCATGGTACTGTACATGTCAGTGTTAATGTGTTTGGTCTTGGCGGAATAGATTTGCTATGCTGCTGCCGCAAAACATTACGTTTTGAGAATTGCTACTGTCAATACACCCACAACATGCTACTGTGAGCATGTAAGAATTGTATATGCTGCATATATGAAATATCCCCCATATATAGCATACATGAAATCACCCCATAGCAGATCTATACAGGTGGAGCTGGGGAAGGTGGAGGGTTTCTGAAGCGCACTGCAACTGCTACACCAAGCACTAGTCAAGTATTTGAATGTTAAGCAGCGAGCTTGTTGGCTGCTGATACAAAGAACCAGAGAACCAATCACCTGTGCTATGTGATAATGATGTAATTATGTCAGATTGAGTTGGACCTATCGGACTGCGCCATCTAGAGTTTCATGACAGAATTTTGTTAGTTTTAGTTTTAGTTTTACTTTTGTCCCATTTCTTATAACCTTGAAGTCACCATGAAATGAAAATTATTACTTTTATGGAATGGTGAAGTTTATTTTAAATGATTTATCTGTGCACATTGCAACACAGAATATAAATGCAACACAGAAAGTATATACTGTAGAAAATAACAACAATAAATGATTTGTTGACAAAATGCTCATTCGGTTAATTTTGTATTCTTTTCTAGGGCTATCTAGAAAAAAGTAAAAACTAAATGTATGCAGTTAATGTCTTTAAAAAGTCTTTAAAAAGTCATTATTAACAAAAAAATATATCATTCAACATTATTCAAGCCTGGCTTGGTTTAAAGATCATCTCACCAAATACAAGAGAATATTAGACTAAATTAACAGGATTAAAAAGCTGCAGTGAACAGCATTTTTTTTGTCAAAAGGGTGGAAATAGTCATCCGAGAGCTACGGAATGAATAAAAGAGGAGTGACACATTGGAAACAGAGAGTACCACCTTTAGTTTATGCCTTTTTGTGCGGCAGTCGTCCGTGAGGAGCTGCCGCTTTTCTGTTGTGTTTGTTTATTTGATTATTAAATGTCTTAAATGTTCGCGGTTACCAAACAATACAACTACTTCAGTGGTCACTAACCGACTGGTAATATGCATTGCTCTGTTTCCACAGTCACCGTTATCAACAAGACATTCGTTCACATCTGTGCACTGCGACACACCATCCCCTGTGTATCCCAACATACAACTGCAGTTGTATTTCCCTGGTATATTAATACAGTGTGCATTAACATGGCAAAGCTTTTCAATGGCACACTCATCCACATCCTTGCATATTAACCCATTACCTTTGAAACCAGCTACACATGCACAGATGAATGAACCAGGTAAGTTTTCACAAGAGGCGTAAGCACTGTAATGTCCTGTGGCACATTCATCCACATCCATACACTGGGTTTGACTAAAGCTGTAGCCTGGACCACAGTCAAAGAAGAATGAACCTGCAGTGTTGACACATGCAGTGCTGGCTGGGCAAATGTTATTGGTGACACATTCGTTTATGTCAGTACACTACGTACTGATGTTCACATACAACCGCCTTCCCTTTGGAGTAGCTTTGGCACCTGCAATATTTCAAAGGACTATCGAAGGGTTGCTGCAAGGATTAACCCATGTAGCTGTCTTGATGATATACTGGTCACTGGGGTGACGGATGAAGAGCATTTGCAAACTCTTCTATGTTGTACTCTAAAATATTGTGCTCACTCGGCTACAAGATGCTGGTCTGTACCTAAAAAGGAACAAATGTGAATTCCTTCAAAAATAAGTGCGTTATTTGGGTCATCTGGTGGATGCCCAGGGTTCACACCCCCTAAAAGACAAGGTGCAAGCATTGACGGAGGCTCCGTGTCCGACCAATGTCACTGAATTAAAAGCCTACTTGGGGTTCCTGAATTACCATAACAAGTGTCTACCCAATGTGCTCAGTGTCCTAGCTCCCCTCCACAGACTGTTAAAAAGGGAGCTCATTGGTGCTGGGGTGATTCCAAACTAAGGCTTTCCAGAAATCAAAGGAACTCCTAAAGTCTGCAGATGTGTTAGTACACTATTCTTCTGAGAAAGTGTTGATCCTCTTGTGTGATGCCTCTTCATACGGCGTGGGAGCTGTGCTTTCACATCGAATGGAAGATAACACTGAGAAACCCCTAGGGTTCACTTCCTGTACACTGACACCAGCAGAACGACGATCTTCGGTGTGGTCCGCAAATTTACTATTTGCACAGACCATAAGCCCCTGATATTCTTTTTTGGAGAAAAGAAACCCCTTTCACAGAAGGGTTCCCCTTGAGTTCAAAGATGGGCTCTGCTGATGAGTGCATATGAATGCACAATGGTGTATAAGTCCAAAGACAGCCATGCAAATGCAGATGCCCTAAGCAGACTTCCTCTTCCAGAAGTTGAACAAGAACAAGGTAATCCAGCTCAAGTTTTGATGCTGGACAAGCTGAAATTTGAACCAGTTAGTGCCACTCAAATAAAAAATTGGACAAACAAGGAAGTGGTACTGTCACAAGTCCGTAATTATGTACTGAAAGGTTGGCCACCTTAAGTGGATCCACAATTCAGCCCTTACCACAAAAAGAAGCTGAAATTGAGTGTGTGTGATGGATGTACGCTCTGGGGAGCCAGAGTAGTGGTGCCCATTTAGGGCCGGGCCATGCTTTTAAAGATGCTACACCAATCACATACAGGAATGGCCAAAATGAAAGGATTGGCTCGATCCTATTTTTGGTGGCCTGGGATGGATAAGGAGGTTGAGAGGGAATCCCAACTTTGTGAGGAATGTATGAAGCACAGCAAAATGCCTCTTGTAGCGCCACGGCACCTCTGGGAATGGCCTGAGACACCATGGTCCCATATTCATGTGGATTATGCGGGCCCTTTCTTTGGAAATATGTTTTTGGTAATTGTAGATGCACATTCTAAATGGATGGACATTTACCCCATGATCTCGTCAACATCGCAATCTACCATTGAGAAACTTCACCAAAAGTTTAAGATAATTGACCAAAAGATGACATCCGATATACTCCAAAGGCTGCACAGTGGTCACCAAGGCATTGTGTAATGTAGGGAGAGAGCCAATTGTAGTGTGTGATGGCCAGGCTTAAGTAAAGAAATCCAGCAGCTCATTAACAACTGCAAGGACTGTCTAGAATCAAGACCTACACAGAGGAAGGAACCACTTCTAACCACTCCTTTGCCAGACCGTCCATGGGAGAGAATTGGTGCTGATATCTGTGAAGTGAATAAGCAGCATTACTTGATAGTCGTGGACTATTTTTCAAGATATATCGACATAGCTCACCTTCAGGACTTGTCAGGGGAAACGACACGTGCTTGCTTAAAGAACATGTTTGCACGATGGGGCTGTCCTAACTTTCTGTTTACTGACAATGGTCCACAGTTTAGCGGAAGGGCTTTTAAGGACTTTGCGAGAGACTATGATTTTCAGCACATTACTTTGAGCCCTTATAATGCCCAGTCAAACGGAGAAGCTGAGAGGGCAGTGCAAACAGCTAAAAAGATTCTGAAACAGTCTGACCCATTCGCATCTTTGATGAGCTACCGAGCTACAACGATTCAAGCTACATGTGTAAGTCCAGCACAGCCTATGATGGGTAGACCAATTAGAACCACAGTTCCCACGTTGGAGTCACATCTGCAGCCGGAGTGGCCCGATCTTCAGCAAGTGAGAAAGGCAGATCAAAAGGCCAAACGGAGCTATAGAAAGTATTATAACAAGAGGAACAGTGCCCGATCATTGCCTGAGATTCCACCCGGTACCTCTGTGGCAGTGAAACTGGATGGTGAAAGAGAGTGGGTAAAATCTGGCACTATACTGGGCAAGTGTGAGACACCACGGTCTTACCTTGTTCAGTCTGAGACTGGAGTACTCCGACGAAACCGACGTCATCTAATGCCCACAGTTAGTGAAAAAGAACAGCCACTGGTACAAAAGGAAACTAATGGTCAAGATCAACATGTGACCACTACACCTGATCATGCACCAGACATTCAAGTGCAAGAGGAACAATCAGAAGCTTGCTTACCCGAGTCTGATTCCAGCCACACTACAATTACTTCACCGAAGAGGGGGAAAACTAGGTCTAGACGCGCTGTCACAATTCCACAAAGATACAGAGACTTTGTGTAAAAACCCCCCCAAAAAAACAAACATAATAATACATTGAATGTATAGAGAAAGAAAATATATAAAAAAGTGTAATTGAATATTATAACCTTCCGTAGTTTTATGGTTCAATGTTAAACATGTTAAGTAACTCATAAGGAGGGGTGATGTAGTATAAACAGTTTAATGGTGTTACGTGCAATGTGCCTCTTATCCCTTAGGTGGCAATATAGGGTTTAAAAGGGGAGTTTTGTTATAGTCCTGGTTCTAGTTGAGGAGACCAGTTCTGTTTGTGCTGTCTGAGTAATCACAAATGTTCCTGTATGTTGAAAGTGATCTGATGTTAATAAAGCGGAGACGTTTACTTGATAAGTTGCTTTCTTGAACATTACACAGGACTATGTTAGATAGCTGAAACATTGCTACAACATTAGTTATCAGAATAATTAGAGAAAACTAGAATTGTTTTTTTTCCACTCTGAAAAAGTATTTTGTTCTAAGTTGTTATTGGGAGAACAACTTCCTTTTACTTCCTAGCATTTTACAAAGAGTGAGTTCCTTTCTATTTGTGTGTTGTAGAATGGTTAACAATATTATTTAAATCCGGGGGGGGGGGGGGGTGGTATCTTTATTGTATTACTTTAGGTTGGGTGCCGTTCATAAAGTGTCCACAAGAGGGTACTGTGTTATTATAAATAGGCTGTGAAAAAAAGCTGTGTTCGTCGGTCCTCGCTTTTGGAAAAGTCACATTGTTTATGGACGCTTCTTTGTGATCATTCAGCACGACACCACACACTGTCAATTATTTCCCAAATATTTACGATGCCATTGGATTAGAGTGCTGTCAATTTCACAGCTCAAACAGAAGTGCGATTTCGCTGGCTGCAGACCATCTCTGTTTATTAATTATTACAATATAATTATAGGCATTAAATAATTATTTAAGCGGTGTAGAAATCGTTATGTTATGTTTCTTCCTGTTGGTTCAAAGATTAAAGGCACAACCACTTTTCCAAACAGTCTGCAGTAATGTGATAAACGCTAAAATGCAGGGTTTTAATAATGTTAACGTTCTGACACTTGTTGGAATTTTAAGATGTAGAATAGTAAATACCTATTTGAATTGAATAAACAAACTTGTTTGCATGGTAGTTTTGTATTTTTTATTTTCGTTTGCAGTGTCCAAGAACAGCTTCACATTTAAATTATTTGTCTTTAATCAGATTATTAAATATTTGTGTAATATTGATACATTTTTTAATGGTTTGTTTATTTTTAGACAGAATTTTGTGGGAGGGGAAATTAAAAGGGAACACACACACACACACACACACACACACACACACACACACACACACACACACACACACACACACACACACACACACACACACACACACACACACACACACACACACACACACACACACACACACACACACACACACACACACACACACACACACACGTAATGGTTTTTATACACAAACTGATGTGCTATTGCCCTACACCTACCCTACACCTAAACTTAGCCCTCACACATTTTACTTTCCCCCCAAAAACTTACTCTGTATGATTTATAAGCATTTTGAATTATGGGGACACTGAAAATGTCCTCATAAATCCCCTTCTCCTTGTAATACCTATGCATACCTATGTCATTATACAAATTTGTATAAACCACATACACCACACACACACACACACACACACACACACACACACACACACACACACACACACCACACACACACACACACACACACACACACACACACACACACACACACACACACACACACACACACACACCAATGTTGTTTTTTATGGTTTACGGGGACTCTAGGCATAATGGTTTTTATACTGTACAAACTGTATGTGCTATTGCCATACACCTACCCTACGCCTAAACTTAGCCCTCAAAAAACTCACTTTGCATGATTTATAAGCATTTTGAATTATGGGGACACTGAAAATGTCCTTGTAAATCACCTTCTCCTTGTAATACCTATGTCATACCCATGTCATTATACAAATTTGTGTCCTCATAAACCACATAAACATGCACACATACACACACACTCTCTGTTTGGACAATACAAGAAGTTGATAACAATTATTGTCTGTTCAATGGTTTTTATTTATAAAAAGATAGATGCGTTGTCCAGGCACTTGCAGTGCCACTTTTATGTCATCCCACTTCTGTTGGGGCACATGACTTTCCACATGGGTCCCCCGTGCCACCCCATTAAAAAAAATCCTAGAATCGCCTCTGCATGTGACCAGTGTTGGGCAGTAATATTATTGCACGGAAATGTAATCTCTTTATTTGCACTAGGCTATAAGCAATCGTCGATTTCCTGACTTGGTGAAAATCAATTTTTATCTTAACTTATGTTCCTGTGGCTCAGTGGTAGAGCATTGCATAAGCAGCGCAAAGGTTGTGGGTTCAATTCCCAGGGAACACACATACTAACAAAAAATGTATAACCTGAATGTACTGTAAGTCGCTTTGGATAAAAGCGTCTGCTAAATGCATAAATGTAATTGTAAACTTTCAATCTTGTGTCTGACATTTACTTACACTTTGATGGTCATGAAATTACTTGCATGCGACAGTTACGTTGCCAGTGACCAATATATTACCAATAGAGTACATATCTGGGACTGGTATAGGTAATATTACGATGTTAGGAGGTGACAAGTTGTGAGTTAGTAATTTGATACCAATAAAATTACGGGCATTTTACGAAGTAATAGTTACATTGTCAATTGGTAAGTCAGGAAGTCTTTTAGTTTTAATTGTATTCAAATTTAACAAACGTCCCAACATTTCCGGAATTCGGATTGTACAGTTACAAAGAAGTAGCAATTATGTAAGATTAGACTAGTTATCTCAAACGGTGGTAAAGGTATTATAATGAGATTTTTACTTTTGTAAAGCTTATTTAGCTGTCGGTCACTCATAGTTTGTAACTAATTTACCCCTTCACAACATGTCTATGGGATAGTGCATCTTTCACTTAATAAATAGTCAAGCTGATGTTGTTCTAAAGCTATCCTGTGGCTCTAACGTATGTGGTCATGAAGTCATTTGAAAAACTGGTACTGGCCCACCTGAAGGACATCACTGGACCCTCGCTGGATCCTCTTCAGTTTGCCTACAGAGCAAACAGGTCTGTGGATGATGCAGTCAGCATGGGACTGCATTATGTTCTGCAACATCTAGAGAGACCAGGGGCTTATGTGAGGATCCTGTTTGTGGACTTCAGCTCGGCCTTTAATACTATCATCCCAAACCTCCTCCTGCCCAAACTAGCTGTGAGTGGATCAACAGCTCCCTGACAGACAGGCAGCAGGTAGTGAGGCCGGTAAAATATACATCCAGCACCCATACGATCAGCACTGGAGGCTCCTCAGGTCTGTGTTCTCTCCCCTCTGCTCTTCTCCCTGTACACAAATGACTGCACATCTAAAGACCCATCTGTCAAGCTCCTGAAGTTTGCAGATGACACCACACTGATCGGCCTCATCCAGGATGGTGACGAGTCCTGGATCTGTCAGGGTTCTGTCACTTCGGTCTAGTGTTATTCATGGTTTTGTGACAGAGCCCTGATACTCCCGTTATGTCCTGTTTTCACGTGAGCATGCGGCTTTGAGCATGCTTGAGCCATGCGCTCTCTCGTTTGCGTGTCCTGTTTCATGTTAAGGCGTGGTGTTCGGATCCAGGCACTCATGTCTTGAGTTTCAGTTTCGTGTCGGGGTTCGGACACTCGTGCTCCACGTTCTGTCTCATTGTGTGAGTGTGCGGTCTCGAGTTCGCTCTGCAGCACGCTCTTCTGTCCACGTGTGTTTTGTGATGTTGCACGCAGTTCATATTTTTATCGGCTGTGTGCATTCATGTTATGTCTTGTGCTGTGTGGCACGCAGCTTGTGTATTAATTGGCTGCGTACTTTCATGTTGTCATGTCTTGTGTGAACACGTGGCTTATGAGTTTTCTCATTAGCTGCATGTTCGTGTCCTGTTTTGCACATGGCTGGTGATTTGTTTGCTGGCCATGTGCTTGTGTTTTTGTTTTGTGTGCCATGTGCTCTAATGTCAATTTGTCTTGACCCCACCCATCTTGTTACCTGATTATTGATTTATTGCTCCACCTGTTCCTCGTTACTCTCCTCAATTGCTCCCTTTAAAATCTCCTTGTGTTTGCAGTCCCGTGTAGGTTTGTTGTTGTATGCTGTGTATGCCTTTTGTCCTGTCCTGCCCTGCCTTGTCCAGCCAGTCTGTTTTTCCCCTACGGGGTAGTTTTTGTTTGTTTTGTTTATATTATTATTAATAAAAATCCCTTTTCCCTCTTGCATTTGAGTCCTCGCCCTCATACATTCTCCATACCTGACAGAACGAACCAACTATTATGAGGAATCAGCGGAGGAAGGGCTTGCGCCATCCGCCACCAGCCTCCACACTGTCCAGCTCCCTCTACCAGCGCATTCTCCAGTTCAAGGCCCTGAGCTCCCTCTGTCAGTAGGGCACTGACGTGAGGACGTTTTCCCTGGAGTTCAGCGACGCAGCAGAGGGGTTGGTGTTAAATCATGCGGCACTGAATGACCTCTTCAATAGTGCCCTTGATGAGCCCCTCAACTGGTGGAGGATGAGGGGGCTGGACCACCTGGCATTTGGGGAATTTGTGAAGTTCCTGGCTCGTTCCCCAGCGAAGGAGGCTGGAGTGGTGGCCGATGATGCCGCAGCATCTCCAGTGGTGGCCGACGGAGCAGCAGCGCCTCCAGTGGTGGCAGACGAAGCGGCAGCGCCCCCAGTTGCAGCCTTCGAAGCTGCAGTGTCCCCAGTGGCGACCTACAAAGCTGCGGCATTCCACTCTCGGAAATGGAGGAGGAGGAGGAAGAAGGCTTCTTTCCCCCTTCGAGGCCTGGAGCCCGTTCCAGAGCCCTCTGCTGGCCAGGAGGCCATCCCTGAGCCGTCCAAGCTCCTTGCCCTGCCAGCGCCGCCTAAGCTCCTTGCCCTACCGGCACCACCCAAGCTCCTTTCCCTGCCGGCGCCACCCAAGCTCCTTGCCCTGCCAGCACCACCAAAGCTCCTTGCCCTGCTGGCGCCACCCAAGCTCCTTGCCCTGCCGGCGCCACCCAAGCTCCTTGCCCTGCCGGTTCCACCCAAGCTCCTTGCCCTGCCGGTTCCACCCAATCTCCTTAACCTGCCGGTGCCGCCCAAGCTTCTTGCTCTGCCAGCACCACCCAGGCTTCATGTCCTGCCGGGGCCCCACTTGCTGCCTGCCAAGCTGCTGGCTCCGCCTTGGCTTCCTGACGTGCTAGAGCCCGCCTGGTCTGTCCCTCCGGCCCCGCCCTGGCCATCCTCCAGGGCTGCTGTTTGGCCGAAGCCTCCCTACTTTGTCCCTCCAGCCCCGCCCTGGCCATCCTCCAGGGTTGATTGTCCCAAATCTGTTGATTGACGAGTGCCAAATAAACACAGCGATGGAGAGAAAAAGGTCAAAGCCGTCAGGTGCCCAATTTAGGAAGAAAAGAAAAGAAAAGAAGAAGAGGAGAAAAGAGCAAAAGATAAAGGTATGCAACTATGTTCTCTCTGTATGATTATGGTATCCATGTCATCAATGAAGGGCTAATGTTAATTGGTGGTATAACGTTAACTCTTACGTTTGTTAGCCTTCTTGCTATGATGCTTGCTATGCTTATACAACAAAAATTCGGTCTTAACTCAACAAACATGAGATCTAATTTCACCATAAGATTGTGCTTTGCAACAAAACTGTTACAAGTGCAGTTATTATTTATTTACATCATTTGGGTTAATGTTGGGCCCTGTAATTAGCCAACGGAATTTACATATGTGTAGGTAGATTCAAAGACAAACATTTGCCATTTGCTATAACTCTGTTACGTGACAAAGCATATAATTCGAGGCAGTGACCAAGGAGCTAATTGTTCCTCCCTTAGATTAGATTAATATAGCGTCTAATGAGTCATGACAGACATTTAGCATGTAAGGGCATGTTTATTTAAATTTGCAATTCATAAGAGTTATATTGCAGCCTACAGTCTTTGATGTAAATTTCATTTGCAATTCAATTGCAATTTCAGGAGCACTTCTAAAATATTTTGGAGCATCCTCTGCCACTGGCCAGGATGAGCCACCCACCTCTCCCACTACACAGGACTCTGCTGGAATGGTCTCTACCCTTCAGGATGAGCTACCATCTATGTCCTCAGCTACTCATATGTCTCCACAAATATCTGATATTGAGGATGAAGACCACTTTGCCTCTACTTCTACCCAGCATGAGCCTTCAGGTGGATATTATGCTATCTGCAATACATGTCAGCTTTTGAAAAAGACTGAGCGAGGTCTTCAGAGCTACAGGGCAAGTGGCTTTGTGACTGCACAGATGGCGGCCAAAGACATTTGTGAAGAAATGAATGTGGAGGCTGTTTTGAAACAAAAAAGGCTGAGGTCCACAAAGCGCCATATGAATCACATGATGAGCCTTTCAGTGATGCACTTAGGAAGTTGGAGGTTGGATTCTTAAATGTTGTTGTTAATGCAGGCACATCAGCCATCACGGAGAGGTTTTCCACATTGGAAAATGTGGGAAACAAATTTGGGGTTTTGAAAAATGTTGAGCTATTTGAGCGCTCAGAGGGGGTCTCGCCGGAGAATAATTAAATGTAGAACCGCCACTGCTGTCGACCTGAAGGATGCCTATTTTCACATTCAGGTCGTCCGGCGGCACAGGAAGTTCCTTCGGTTTGCTTTTGGAGGAAAGGCTTACTAGTACACAGTTCTTCCCTTTGGCCTGGCCTTGGCGCCGAGGTCATTCACAAAGTGCGTGGATGCTGCTCTGGCCCTTTTGAGGCTCCAGGGTATTTGTGTACTCAACTACCTGGACGATTGGCTCATACTGGCCCACTCCAGGGAGTTAGTGAGTCATCACAGAGATATAGTCCTCCACCACATTTGTGCTTACCCCTTCTCGACAAATGGTGTTTTTAGGGGTTCATTTGGATTCCGTTCAAATGCAGGCCCGTCTGGCTCCTGCCCGGATTTCCAGTTTCAACGCATGTTTAGCCCGCTTCAAGCTAGGCCATCATGTCTCTGTGAGCACTTGTCACAGGCTCCTAGGCCTCATGGCCGCAGCCTCCTCTGTGCTACCTCTAGGTCATGCTTCACATGAGGCCGTTCCTTTTGTGGATGAGAATGTTGAGGATCTGCTCCACAGGACCAGCCACTCGCCTAATCAGGGTGTCTCACAGTTGCTTTCGCACCCTCTTACCCTCTTGACTAGAAATAATTTAGAACACAAATAATTGCTTTCAAGCTTTGTATGAGCACATATTAAATGTAACGTTTCATATCATTTGAGAAACCTAAGTGATTATAAAGCTTTTCAATAGATTCAGCTTTGTTCTGTAACACAAACAAGGTTGTCATATTCTGGTGAATGAGACCTTTGATAACATTTTCGTGTGAGTGTGTTTGTAGAGAAAAGGTAAAATGGAAAAATAACAGAATTAGTAACCACTAACAAAAGAAAATATGACCTGCAGAGTCTGTTGTTCATAGTTGCAACAGAATCAAGTCACACATTAGAACTGCAATCCTGAACATGTAACAATGTAACACATGGTGTAGTCACAAAATATAAGACACGGTTTCACTGCAGGAAAACATATAAAAGACATATGGAATGGAGCATAGTTGTGTTAACCACAAATTTTAATTCAAACACAAGCAATGAGAACAGATCAAAACAATGTGTAACATCTTGAAATATTTTTATGAAGGGGAGTGTGATAAATTGGCTGCAAATTTAAATTTGACTCTATATATTCCCGTTTTTAGCTAAGACATCTTTACATTAAGAGAAAAGGTTTTATAACCATTTACAGTAAGCGTGGTTTAGATCCATAAAGGCTCTGGCACATTAAAAACTTCTGTTAGAGCCTAAAATAAAAAGCAAAACAAAACAAGCATTAATCCAGACATGCTACGAGATGTTGTTAGAGATATTACAGAGAATCTGACGTCAGTTTCGGTGTTGTTGTGGGTATCAGTCAGGAAGGGTGTGTCCATTTTACAAATTGCTCAGCTTTGACAGCGCTGTGTTTCTCATGAGGTCATAATACTGTGGGCTTATGCATGACAAAGATGAAATTTTCGACGCAGTCCAAAAGGTTCCCGCAGAAGCTTCTAGTTTTGTTTAAAATCTAAAATCTATAGCATACTATCAAAATGTCCTGATTGTACAATGCTCAAAAAGTATGGCTGGAGGCTGGGCCACACTTGTTCACCATGGTTTTCGCTGCATTCTTTGAGAAACACATTCAGAGAGAAGTGTTGATGTCTATTTGAAAGACTCATTACTGACCATTAACACTATTGCATGTGACTATTGTCATTCTATCACCTATCTTATTTTGACAGACATTGTAGTGGCATGACCTATGTTTATGTTGCTAATATATTAATACACTTTAATATGTAAAACCAATTTTCCAGGGGTAACATTTATTTTTTTGCAATATGTGGCTCACAATGTCTACAAAAATCGGCTATTATTGCAAGTGGTTTAGAACTCTGCTTTTACCAAACTAATGTAAATTAAGGAATTGGTATTTTAGATGTTGTGTTTGAATTTATTGTGGTAATCAAATGTAAACAATTGTCACATGCCATCATCCACCCAACCCCCCATTTCATTTTAATAATTTTAATTCAAAATGGTAAGCAGATGGAAAACATTATAATTCAAACAGCAAATAAAGTTGAAAAAAAGTAGAGTATAATCATAAAAAATCCTAATTCTAAAACATTTAACACTTTACTATAAGGTTCATTAGTTAACATTAGTTAACTACATTAGTAAACATAAACTAAGAATGAACAATACTTTTACAACGTTTATTAATCTTAGTTAATGTTAATTTCAGCATTTACTAATGCATTATTAAAATCACAAGTTGTGTTTGTTAGCATTAGTTAATGCACTGTGAGCTAACATGAACAACTGTATTTTCATTAACTAACATTAACAAAGATGAATAAATAATGCAATAAATGCATTGCTCATTTAATTGTTTGTTAATACATTAACTAATGTTAACAAATAACACCTTATTGTAAAGTGTTACCCTAAAACATAACATGCATATTGTTAGTATTTGTTTTTCACTTTCAAATGAAAAAAAACAATTGTTTTAATATCTCTGTTTGGAAAAAAAATCAATGATTGGGGTGATTTTAGGTGAGTAAATCAGCTGAAAATAAACAAATTACAACCATAGACCGTGGCTCTTACCTTGTCTAACCTGACACGCGCGACGCACAAAATCTGTAGAACATAATCAGTGATGCTGTCTGTCTACACTGAAGTAGCACGGATATATTTGTAGCACTAGACAAAAATATATTGTATGGGTCAAATTATAGATTTTTTATGCCAAAAATCATTAAGATATTAAGTAAACATCATGTTCTTTGAAGATATTTTGTAATTTTTGACCGTAAATATATCTAAACTTAATTTTGATTGCTAATGTGCATTGCAAGGGCTTCATTTGGACAACTTTAAAGGCGATTTTCTATGTATATAATTTTTATAGTTCTATATTATTTGATAATATATGATATATATTAGTTTTCTAGTATATATATTAATAGTTTTTTGCACCCTCTGATTCCAGATTCTCAAATAGTTGTATCTCAGCCAAATATTGTGCTATCCTAACAAAGTTTATTATTCAGCTTTCAGATGATGTATAAATCTCATTTTTCTTCTCTGGCTGCCTCTTTATTATTATGCATAGATATTTTGAATCCCTATTATGAAAGAAATGCTAGTAGAAATGATAGAAATACTATATAAACTTGTCTTGTCCTAAATCTATAGTGACCTTTCATTAGGCTTTGTTTCTAGTCTTTGTCATAGGCAGCAAATACTGCAGTACTGGAGTTGCATATTTTGAGTTTCAACCGAAAATCTTGTCGGTGCTTTACATTTCCAAAACGGAGATAGTTTTGCGTTCACTCTCGATGCGTCAAGTGGCCATACATGGTCATGGGCGGAAAATAGGTGAGGTGTTTGAGAGTTAACTCCGCCCATTTGCACCTGACGTCACTTTACTCAAGCAGGTATACATAATTTGACACCTGTTGCGCGTTTTGCTCAGTCGTTTGGCGGGGAAGAGAGGGTATATCTGCCGGATCTATTCGTTATTAAACTCAAGACTTAACAAAAAGCGGAATAACTCTTTCTGGTTGGATTTCTAGTTTTTCTTAAAGCTTTGGTAAGAAGGCTTAAGCGTCGTATTGTTTAAAGACTGGTTGAATTGCTCGGAGGTCGTGGAGATTAATACACGCATCAGTTCTTTGTACGGAGTGATTTATAACGTCGAACCTGTTTTTTTTTCCAGTTCTCTCTAATACCGAGATGAAGGTTTTAGTCGCCTTGTGTGTTGCTGTGTTGGTGGAAGTGGTCGCCTCACAATGTAAGTAACAACTATTTTAACTTGAATTAAAACAAGATGTTTAAACGTAAACTAAATCGGGTTAAACTGACAAACCGTTGAATCCTGGTCGGTAGGTATGAGGCAAACAAAACCATGAGAAGGATCCAGGGTGTGGTTCAATATGTGGGGGTGGGGAGGAGCTCTACTTGGACTGGGTTATGCGTTTCAGCTTTAATCTATCTACCGAATGAAGTTTTAAAACCGTTGTCGTTTCTGTCTTTTTTAATAAATCCAACAGGTGCTTGTAACTATATGAAATGGGCCACATGTGAGGATAACCCATGCCAGTGCACTCTTCAGTTTACTAGCACATACAAGCAACTGATTGATTGTACAAAATGTGAGTTTTTTTTATATATTTGCCCTTAAAGTTGGTAACTATTGTTTTATTAGTAATTTTTGGCACCCTTAAATGTTATTACAATTGTTTTTCAAGTGTCTTAAGCTGGTTTGTTAACTTGTCTGGTTTTGGTGTCTTGCCTAAACTAGCTGAGCTCCAGATTCACTAGCTTTTACCAACAAACCAGGCAGCTTTAAGGAGCTTTTTTCCTCCCATCAAATGTGTTCAACTTCAATTCTCCCTACCCACAGTGATTCCCAAGTGCTTCCTCATGAAGGCGGAGATGTTTCGCGCCAGGAACAATATGACCACAAGATCAATTGGTGGGAAGCCGGTAGAAACGGCCTTTGTGGACAATGATGGCATCTATGACCCAGAGTGCGAGGCTAACGGGACGTTCAAGGCAATCCAGTGTAACGGCACTGATGTGTGCTGGTGCGTCAACAGTGCCGGTGTACGCAGAAGTGACAAGGGAGACAAAAACCTGAAGTGTGAGCCTGTGGAGACCTAGTGAGTTGCTCTTGTATTTTGTCAACAGGATGTTCTTCTGATTGACATGCCTAGTATGAAGTGTGGTTGGAATGGCACTGCTGTTTGTGTAAGCAAGACTGCCATGTTTTCTTTTCTAGCTGGGTTCGTCTGCAACTGAAACCTAAAGATGTGCCTGCTCCTGACGAAGTTACCAAATGGAAGACGTATGTTACAACTTATTTCTAGGGTCTTGCTGGAACATGTGTAATCTGAAGCTTATGTCTTGTTATGCTGATGTTACTCTATTTTTGCAGTGGAATTGAAAATGCTTTACTGGAGCGTTACCGTTTGGATAAGAAATTTGTGTCTGAGGTTCAGGTAAGCATTTGCCATTGCCATCCAACCCCTTAACCTTGCTTGTGGTACACAGCAACCTAACAAAACCCACCTTTTTTCCCCCCAGTATGACAAAGCTGGCCGTCTCCTTATTGTGGATGTGAAAAAGACCATTGGAGCCAAGGAACCAGACCTGTCCCTCATGACTTACTACATGGAGAAGGATGTGAGTCTCGTTATGTTTTCTGTTGTAATGCCTAATTTTTAGATTTTGTAACTTGTGTGCAAAATTTAATTTTGTCTTCACAGGTCAAAGTTCTGCCCCTCTTTAAAAACCCTGAACCATTTGAACTCAGCATTGAGGGATCCAAGGTTTCCATGGACGACATCCTGGTGTACTATGTAGATGAAACGCCACCTACCTTCACCATGCAGAAGCTGACTGGTGGTATCATTGCTGTCATTGTGGTGGTCAGCTTGATTGTGATTGCAGGACTTCTGGTTGTTGTAAGTGCCATTTCTTTTCTGGGTTTAAGTTCATGTGTGCTTATAGTCTAACTGTTGTTCCTCCTTTACAGTTCTTCCTCGCACAGCGACAGAAGGCCCGTTACGGTAAAGCACAGGTTAGTTCATTTATTTCCATTTGATCCAAACTGTGGTTGTTCGCCAAAAGGAAGCGAGCTTGTTTTAACACATTTCTTTCTGTTCTTGCAGCCCAGAGAGTTGGAGACCATGTCTTAAAGCTATTAATGACATCTGATGTACTCAAGTCTGATTCTGGGATGTTCCCCATGCTGACGTTTAGACCTGCTGTACATTTGCTTGTGACCTTTATTAGAAATTAAGTGTCTGTTACATGTGGAGTACAGCTTTTTTGTTTTTAATGTTACACTTTTCTATTTAATGAGGGCTCTTTCAATTGGATCAATGTTTTAACACTGTACAGTTTGACTTGTGTTTTTAATAAAATTGTTTTGTTAAACATTTGTCATGAAAGTCTCAGTATGTTGTGGTACTCTTAGTAAATCAAAATCGTTTTATCTATAGAGCTGAATGGGTGTTTCTAAATGAAAAGGACTATCCTGGCACAAAAAAATCCCTAGCTTTTGTTTGCAACCACATGATTTGTCCTTTACAGCCCAGGGCAAGCAGTTGAGCTGCACCTGTTCTACATCCATAAGTCTCTTGAGAATACAGTTTACTGTGTACATGATGTGTGACAATAGAGATTTGATTTTTGATTCAAACTATAGTATTTACTATAAATACTATGTTTATTTTTCGAGTGGGTACAAACTGGAATGATTGACAAAATAAATGACAGTTCGCGTTATAAAGCAGCACAGTGGACTGTTTTGTACAGTTAATAACGGAAGCGCAAAATTTGGGAAATGTCAGTTACAAATGGTGGGATGTGCATTATTCACCTTATTTTTTAACTTCTAAGCATGTGTTTTGAAATCATACAGGGGCTGTATAATAGACCCATAAAACCTGTGCATTTGTACAAACCTTTTTTGTTTTCGAAATGTAAAAACAATGACGCTGTTTATTAACTTGAAGCTGCTGACACTTCAAGTGCACAGAAAGACTAATAATTAAACCCGTGAGAGCCGTGCACGGAGTGGTTTGAAATACAGGTCAGACCTGTTGCTCAAGTTTCGGGCAACAAAGTTCCTATATAGTGGTATGACTTATGCAAAGTTCTGACTAACAAAGACTACAACCTCCTCCCATGAACCAGGAAACAGTGTTTACTCAAATTTTTGAGTTTGTCAGGTTTTAACAGGCACATTAACGAATGACCAACGAATTAGTATTGAAAACTTTCCCACACTTGCTAATGGCACGCGTTACAATATGTACAGCAAACACTATGCCAAAGATGTTGCTGCATTCATTTTGTGTGACCTTATGAAATATTGTGAGCTTTTATTGAAGCAGTCAAACAAAGTGGCATAGGTCCTAAGTCTAAACTAAATCGGAATTATTTTCTTTCAAGAGAAATCTCCAAACAATAGCTTGGCTGGCACTCCTTTGCCTTTTCGTCCAGTCCTCCAGTCTGTTTCCCAGAAGAGCCTGGATCGTTTGTTTCTCAGACTAGTTGAGACAGGTTTGGGTGGATCACATGTTGCCCTCCCCCATCCGCACTCACACCTGAGTTGGAAGTCACACACATTCAGTCTCTGTGTTTCCATGGCAGGAAAGGAGGGATTAAATGACAAAGCCTATCAAATGAGTGCGGGTCACGGTGAGGAGGGACATTTTCACGAGGATGTTTCACCCTCACCTGTTTCGGTGCACACTGTCAACAGTGTTTAAAAGTTATTTAAAAGCAGTACACTAAAAGTCACACAATTCCTTTTAAACATGTCAATGTTGTTAGGGTTTTGTTACATATTTGGCTTTAGAGTATATAAGTTATCTTAAGTAGTTTTCATATTGCAGGTGTTTATGTAGATCACTAGATACCCAGCATTCCTGCTGTAATAATAATATGAGTAAGGGCAGGTAAACACAGATACCAACACAACGGTAGAGGATGACTAAACTTGTTAGGCTACAATATGATTTAAAGGGCGAATGGTTCCAAGTAACATTCTGTCGTAACCGGATTTGAATCAGTGTAACGATGTGAGGCAGTCTGCTAGCAGAACAAGAAGAAATGCTCCTAGAAAAACAACTTTGTGCCAAATGGGAGGTTGTGACATGGGGAGAATATCCGATTTTTAATTTCAATGGATTATTAGGGAAATATCAAGAAGTGTGGCAACCGAGGCAACACAACAAAACAGTAATTTGGGTAATATGTAAAATGTGATTGCATCATCAGAACACTGATGACAAGAAACCAAACAATCATTCACATCCTGTACAATCCCCCCCCCCAGTATTTCATTGTTGAATAAATGATATTACATGTCATACGCAGTTGTTATCTGGTGAACTGTAGCTGTGTTGAATTCATGAGAAGTATATGTATTATAGGTACGCAGTTGTTAAAAAGTTTAAAGTGATCCAAAAGTGACAAACAGGATATTTATGTTGGAAAATAATTTACATTTATTTTCTTTCTAAAAATTATATTTATCAAAGAATCATGGTTTGAAGCAGCATACATGTTTTCAACATTGATAATAATAATAAATGTTTCTTGAGCAGCAAATTAGCATATTATAATGATTTATGAAGGATCATGTGACACTGAAGACTCAATGATGCTGAAAATGTAGCTTTGCATACAGGAATAAATTGCATTTTAAAATAGAAAACTTAATTTTTTTATTTTGTAATAATATTTTACAATATAATTTTCTTTACTGTTTTTTTTTTTTATAAATAAATGCAGCCTTAGTGAGCATAAGAGATTAATGACCCCACACTTTTGAAAAGAAGTGTATTAACATAACTTAGAATTAATTAATTTATTTCAAATTATGTATATATTTTGAAAAAAAAAAAATCAAACTTTCCTCTTTAAGAAAGGACATTTATTTAAAGCTGCATAATAGATAATTATAGAAAATACACTTTAGAAAAAAAAAAAATACAATTTTCAATGACATTATCTGCCACAGTGTCCCTTGTTCATTTATGTCAGTATACTGCTTTGATATTCCAAAAAAACAAAGCCTTCCAGTTTCAATCTCCTGCAGTGAATCTCTTTATGAATCTCACAACCCATATTCATTACACCAGTACAATATGTACTCTCAAAAACACCTCAGCCGTCTTACAGTATCTGACTTCATGTTGGCTTCCAAAGACCACATGTATTTTTTGGTAATGCACTTCCTGTTTTATCATAATCCGTGCATTCTATACATGCTTCAACATGCTAACATGAGATGACATTTCAGCGTGGGAGGTTACATAACTCTAGTGTTACTCATTCTGTGATCACAACTCATTTTCAATTCCTGTTTAGTCAACTTCAGCAAGCCAGCACATCTCTCAATAATGTATGGCCTACATATGTAGTGTACTTGATATAATGACGGAAGGAAATGTGTTTACTTAGTGTTTTGAATTGCTATATTTCTTGTGGGCGATCTTTCTAATTTTATCGATTAATTTGAATTATATTTTTTGTAAAGTCTTTTTCTTGATTATTTCTGAACATATAATATGCATAAGACAAGTTTGTACAAGAAGTTGTTGTAGTTCATGCATCTTTTAATCATGCATCATTTTTTGTTTAACATTTACATCATGTTGACAACTTATGTGTGCTGCACTTGGAATATAATTTTATTTAACAAGAGTGTTGATAAAGAACAAGTTACTTGAATCATGTTGTAGTTACATTTTCAAGTTGACTCGTTAAAAATCATAAAAAAAAATCTAGAATTGGTCAAACTTCTCAAAAAATAGAGATACTTTTTTTTGCCATATCGCCCAGCCCTAATTTCTTGCAAGAGATTGTTGGTAAAGCCTAAAAATGTATTTGGGTGAATCTCATGAAAACTGAAGAACAGTATATATATATATATATATATATATATATATTATTTTTTTTTTTTTTTTGGCTTAGTGAAAAATTAAGATCCTTTGACATTTTCTTGACAATTATGCACATTTCAACCAAAAATTGCATTGCCATAATTCAAAATTCAAATGAAAAGACACCAATACTGTACAAAACTGTCTACTTGTAAAAGTCAGCATAAATTAATAAATTACACAGTGTTTTGTACAGTATTGTTGCTTTTTTAAATATATACACGCACACACACACACACACACATATATATATATATATATAATGAAATGAATTACAAAAAAACTCTCAAAAAGTACAATGTCTGGACAAAATATGTTAATGACAATTAGAAAAATGGAAAATGTCATAAATATGTCACAGTGCGAACAAACAAGCAAAAACAAAACAAAAGTAGTACACTTCATTTCTATATACAAAGTACTATTTGTTTTGATTATTTTTGGGGTGGAACTTGACTTGGACATGTTCATGAGATCTCACCCATTTTAATGTTGAGAACTATTGTCAGTCATGTCACCCTCAGCCGCAACAGGAAGTCTTAGATTATTTAAAGGGTTACTCCACCCCAAAATGAAAATCTTGTCATTAATCGCTTTCTCCCATGTCGTTCCAAACCCGTAAAAGCTTTGTTCGTCTTCAGAACACAATTGAAGATATTTTGGATGAAAACTGGGAGACTTGTAACTGTCCCATTGACTGCCAAGTAAATAACACTGTCAAGGCCCAGAAAAGTATGAAAGACATCGTCAAAATAGTCCATCTACCATCAGTGGTTCAACCATAACTTTATGAAGCTACGAGAATACTTTTTGTACGCAAAAAAAAAACTTTATTCAACAATTTGTCTCCTCTGTGTCAGCGTAGCGTCATTTTGGAGAGTAGCTGGACGCAAACTGCATATGCTTTTGAGAATGCGCAGAGAAAATGAAGGACAGCGTAACCGCTGAGGGCGGAAACTATAGCAACACAGGGCTGTCAATCAAACCCCATGGCCCGGCCCTCCGAAATATGACATCACACTGCGGTGAGAGTCAAAACGGCAGGCCTAGCGAGACTGACTTGGTTTAAAGGGATTAAAAAATGAGGAGTGGGTGGATTTTATCATTGTAGGGTGGATGTGTTCTCACACTGCCAACACACATTTATGTCCAAACACCATGTAAAAGTGGATTTTGCATAATAGGTGCCTTTTAAATTGTGTTCCGAAGACGAACAAATCTTTTACGGGTTGGGAACGACACGGGGGTAAGTGATTAATGACAAAATTTGCATTTTGGGGTGGAGCAACCCTTTAAATTTGATTCCCTTTGATGTGAACCGGAGTATAGTAAATATGGTTTTGGACACTAGTCAGGGATTTTGAAATGGGATCAACTAATGAACTAGGGAATGGACTGACATATGTCCCGAGTGAACACCAACACATACTGTGTATACTTAAAGGAGGGTGGGTGCTTTGCTGGGTCTGCAGGCGGCTTGCTCCTTGCTCTTCTTCATCTCTCCAGATAGAGCCAGTAGCAGGGCTGGGGCGGACAGGTGGTGCGCTGCTGCTTTTTGTTGTTTTGTGCAGTTAATGTAGCTGGCTATGAGCAATGTCACGTCTCGAACCTAAACAACACAAGGAAAGCAGAGAAATGCTGTGAGTCACGCTATACTATACATAGCAAACAGAAGTACACATTAGTCTGTGTGTTTCTGTGTAATTTGGTGTGTGTGTGTTGTCTCTCTACGTGTTAAAGAGAATATTCTGTATGTACAATTATGTTCAAACGTTCGTATGTTTTTTTTATTTTTGAAGACCTTTTAGGGCCGACGTCACGATTACGTCACAGCACTAGCTGGAGGAAAAACAAAGCAAAAACTGGAGGCGGCCCATTCAAACTAGTGTAGATTCTGCTTCACAAGGAGCTTAAAATATCATCTTGTTGTAATGTTGGGTGCCCGAATCGATGTTGTTGAGGCTCCAATTTGAAATTTTAAGGCATACCTGCTGTCTCTGCCAGACAAAAAAATGACGACAGCTGTGGTTAAACGAGATAAAACGAGCGGACTGGACAGAAACCATCGTCAAACATGATCGCGTTTGCAGCTCACACTTCTTTTCAGAAATGGTTCAATAAAGTATTATATTTTGTGGTTATGGGCGCGTCTAACGATTTTTATGCCTCACGATTATGTTGTGTATTAAATGTCTGTGTGCATGTGTGTAAAACATCAAACTGACAATTGATATGCTTAATCATATGTAATTGTATATACATTGTTGTGATTAATTGTGGCAGGAATATTAATGTAGCTTTAAAAAAATAGTTGCCATTTTCATGACTAGAGAGACAGTGAATTTGTCTCTACTCTACACGTTAGATGTGAGTCACTCAACCGAAGGGAATCCTGTCAGATCGTCTATTCTTTGAGTAAAAGCGAGTGTGGGTCGCCCAATCTGGTTTTGTCCTTTAAAGTTAACCTTTTCAAATAACAGTCGTGGTCCCGGACAGTCAGTGACCTTACATATGCAGGTCAAATCTGAATTTCTCCAGTTATTGTTAAAAAAACAAGCTAACAAACTTCACAGCTAGCATTAGTGAAGCGGTCAGGGGACTCTTTCTGCCTCCAGCTAAGCTCCGCCCACAGAAAAACCTCACCATGTTTACTAACAGAAAAAGGGTATATAGTCTCTTATTCTCACCAGGGCTGGATTTATTTGATAAGAACAGTAAAACAGTAATAATGTGAAATAGTATTACAATTTAAAATAACTGTGTTCTATTTTAATATATTTTAAAATGTAATTTATTCCTGTGACGCAAAGCATCATTAATCCAGTCTTTAGTGTCACATGATCCTTTAGAAATCATTCTAATATGCTGATTTGATGCTCAAGATACTTTTCTTATTATCATCGACGTTAAAAACAGTCGTGCTGCTTAATATTTTTCAGAAACCATGATATATTTTTTTTCAGGATTCTTAAAGTCATTTACTCACCCTCCACTTGTTCCCAACCTGTATTCATTTTTGGGTGAACTGTACTTTAAGAAAGTTCAAAACAGCAGCAACGGTTTGAAACAGAAATCTGATCAATTTTAATGTGTCTTTGCTGCATGAAAGTATTAATTCTTACAATTTATTTTCTTACTGGTCCCAGACTTTTAAACAGAAGTAAAAAAAAATGAAAACGGAATATTTAATATAATTTTCACACAAATTACAACTCTCCCATAGTTGTCATTTCCACAACACCAAAAACAAAAAGACCCTTTTAGGAGCACTAAATACCTACCTTTGACGGGGCCATGGAAAACAGATGCTTCTCTGTAGGCTTATCTTTGGATGTGTTGCTGGCAGAACTCAGAGCTACTACCAGCATAAAGTCCTGACCACACGCTCCAAATGTCACGATGCTTTTATAAGGGTAGGACGCAAGGACTTTCTAGAAAACAAGCAGTGAAAACTCATCTTAGCTCTTCACTAACAACATGAAGTGATTGGGAAATACTGTGAAACTCTGTAGAAAATGTGTTCACTTACTACAGAGTTAAACTCCAGCATGCTGACTCCATCTTCATGCACTGCCAGCCAAACACGCACGTTCTTCTGTGATGGGGTTACAGACTGCAGGGAGAAAAGAGTGAGATTAAGAAATTATTCCACAGCATTTACACTTTTTTGAGTATTTAATTGTACACGTCACCTTTAGACTTAGAGTGACACTCACCTCAGACTCAAATAGTTTGGCTCCAAAAAATGACCACTTGCGAGCCACAGTCAGGTAGATTCGTATGCACTCTGATGAACTCCGACCTCTCAGAGATGCCCATCGGGCACAGAGCCTCTGCAGCAGCTGCCTGAGAAAATGTGTTTCAGTGCATAAGATGGCCAAACAGGTTCTTTGTGTTTATATTTGTGATTATGTCTTGCACTGGAGGCATAAATACCTCATTTGTTCCTCAGTGCAGGAGTGTCGGTAATGCTTCGGGTAGAAACGCTCTAGAACCTGTTTCAGGGTCTGGTTAGATTTAGTCTGTGCAGCTCCTGAACTACCTGGACTAGAAAATGGACGCTCAAAGTCCCCAAACTCCACCTGTATGTCACAAAAAATGAAAAATAAATAATAACAAATAAATATATAATAATACAAATTTTTACTTAAGTAAATGAAGCCTATTAAGACCATTACGATTTTTTAGGATGGTGACATTATTCTCTGACAATTAAGCACATTTCTTCTCAAATTATCATTACTGTAATGTGCTATTACACATTATGATAGCCATTATCGTCCATTAACAAACGGTTGTAATAAAATTTGTATTTCTTTAAATGAGAAATGTAGAAAATACAAAAAATTAAGCTACAACACTGTATAACATCATTGAACTAAATTATACACATGCAAATCACATTTCTTATTAATATACATTTATAAAAAAATAACGATTACAATATAAAGATGCACATTACAAACACGTCGTTGTAGCCTTAGAAACTGTGATGAGTTGTGCAGCATTAATAAGATAACAGATACAATTTCAAGCAAAACAATCATATTTATTCAAGCTTTTAAAATGTATGAGTCAATTAAATGTCAGTAATGAACTGCACACATTATATCGATCACGAAGAAGCTCCTCTGTCCCAAATGCGTACAGTAGGCTTATGTGGATATACAGTATACAACTCCCCATCAGTAGTTCTAAACTGCCACCTGTTAGCGCAGCTGTGTAACTTAGAGAACAACCTTTTTTATATCGTGATCATGAGAAAAATAAGGCGTGATAACGAGAAAAAACATTTGTTATGTCGAGATCATGAGAAAAATAAGTCGTGATAACGAGAAAAAAACTTTTGTTATGTCGAGATCACGAGAAAAATAAGTCGTGATAACGAGAAAACAACTTTTGTTATGTCGAGATCACGAGAAAATTAAGTCGTGATCACGACATAACGAGAAAGAAAAAAATAATAATGTGTGGCCGCTTAGAACTTCCGTAAAATCAGTACAACAGATACCAATGAGATGTATAAATACTGTTAATTTAATTTGTATACTTTTTGGCAAGTTATAGTAGTGATTAATAGTAATTATTTATTTTGCTCGCGTCACATGCCCGCACGCACAGACCCACACACTTAACTGTACCTAAAGTTGAGCTTATTTTTTTTGTATTTGTGTGTAAGAGATTTATAATGGATAGGTGCCCTTACAGAAAAAAAACACATGCACATGTGGCCACATATACATGTGATTCTGCACATGTGAAAGTGTGTGTGCTTTGCACATGGGAAATGTGTGTTTTTGGAACATTTTCATGTGAATTTCCATGTGAAATCCATGTTAATCCCATGTGGCCACATGTCAAACACATGACATGTGAAATACATGTAAATTCCCATGTGAAACCTATGGTATATTCCCATGTGAAACCCACAGTACTTTCCTATGTGAAACCCATGAGATCCCATGTAAAATCCCATGTGAAAAACATGTGAAACTTGTGAATCCCATGTGATACGTAAATTATAAACCTGCTTGTGTTGCAATGTGATTGTGAAATGACTTTAAAAACTCTAGTTAATATTTAACTATTGCACAATATACACTCAAAAAATATTTAATCATGTAAGACCTCAATTGTATAGTAAAATTCCATTACATTTTATTATGCAATCCTTATACACTATTCATATTATGAGGAATTTACAAAGAATATCTACAGTCTTAAGCATTTATATAAATCTTAAAGGGATAGTTCATCCAAAAATGAAAATTCTGCCATTAATTACTCACCCTCATGTTATTCCAAATCCGTAAAATCTTCGTTTATTTTCGGAAATCAAATTAAGATATTTTTATGTCTCGAATGGATGTTTTATTTCCGATCATTTCTTCCCCGGCATTATTGGCTCTGTCCCAAATCGCACCCTAAACCCTCGCGGTCTTCCTTTGAGTCCGCACTTTCATGACGTAATGCCGCTTTTACTGTTGGGTAGAAGTCTGCTGCGGAGCTCGCCCCAGTGCAGGCTCGGCAGAAGTGCGGATCGAGGACGCATAACGGCCGCAAAGGGAGTGCTCGCGAGCACCCTTCTGAACGCAAAATGTGGAATGGGACTCCCTATGGCAGTGCTTCTCAAACCCGGACCCGCCCCCATTTCATATTTTAAGTGTACTAATTATATTTCCTACTTTGATAAATGCACGTTAAACTTGTAAATCATTTTAGTTTTTTAATGTCTTTTTGGAGATGCTTACGGTTCGTTGGTCCGAAATGCATACAAAACAATTTTTTGAAATGTCGAAAACTTTCAAATGAAAAAGTGATTGTCGAATTTTAGGATTCGTGAGCTTGAATGCAGACAGATGTAAAAAACAAAACATTAAAATAACACCGATTAAATAAATAACTCATGTTCGTAGCCAGTATTATTAAAATGCTATGAATTAAGCTACTTCAACTACTACCATTACTATCTTATTCCCTGCAATAATCATTTACTCAAAAAAGTAAATATCTGTCTAACTGTCTTATGAGATAAAGGAAATCTTTAGATAAAAATCCAAATATTTTTATTCTGATGAATAGATTCCATCTGAAAAAGAAAGGATTGATGTTCAGCATAATTTATCAGCCATTGGATGCCCTGATTTCTAAATATCGGCATCGGGAGGGCCATGGGAAAAAAAAAAATCATTATCGATTTTCCTTAAAATGTTCGACCTTATTCTCTGTCATTGCTGCACAACTTAAAACACTTTACTGGGTATTGGTCAAATTTTGCCACTTTTGCACTAGCTATTAATGAATTTTGAATGCAAAGGGCATTTAAAAAATATAGTGTTTAATTGTTATGCATGTTACTTATGTTTATTCAAATTTTTTTTTAGGTAATAACCAATTGTTCTGGTCCGGACCTTTGAAACTGATGCAAATTCAGTTTTGGACCCTTGAATGTAGACTTTGAGAACCCCTGCCCTACGGTCTCGTGGAAACAGATCGTTCACACATGCGGCGGCCTTTGTAATGTGACTCGGGACAGAAGCTGTTGGATGAGATGAAATTAGGTCATCACTAGTGATGGGTCGTTCTTGAACGATTCGTTCATTTTGAACGAATCTTTAATGTGACTCGGGAGAACGAGTCATCTCGGGTAGTGATTTGTTCAGTCGCGCATGCACACAATCCTATAGGTTCCGTTTGCTAAGTAGTAGATTTGTTATTAGGGAAGTAACACGTAACATTTTAATTATGTTTTGCTAAAAAGAACGAAATGACTCGAAAAAAGATTTGTTCATTTTGCTGAACGAGACCCGAAGGTCCGAGTCGGTAAAATGATCCGAACTTCTCATCACTAGTCATCACCACGCTCACAAATTCAAAATCCTCTTTTCTGTAATGAGCTTTTTTATTTTATTTATTTATTTTGGGGAGGGGGTTGTGAAACATTTTAAAGGTACATCTATTGTAAAATATTATGTATCTATATTTTGCGTCTTGTAAATTATTATTAAGATAAAAAAAAATTAAGATGACATTTTTTTTTTATGTTGTTCCTCAAAATATTAATATATATAATACTTATTATAATATATATAGTGTGTGTATGTGTATGCATGTATTAGTTATTATACTATCTGATGATCAACAAACAAGCTAATAACAAGTGTATCATCATAAATGAGCACTTACTAATCATAAGTGGGATGTAACGTATAATTGATCAAATCATATATCAGTAGTATGAACTTTATTTTATTTAACTTTTATTTTACTAAATAGCTTATATAGCCTAAGTTAACTTTGCAACAACAGAAAAATTCAACAAAGAAAGAAAGCTACAAGGGACTACAATGGGAAGCGGGAAATAGGAACAAACTAAAAGTCAACATACAGTGTGAAGCTGAAAATGCACAGAATTTGTAGTTAACGTGATCCACTTGTGAAAACCTACTATAACACATGGAAACATTTCCACATGTGAAAACGTACTCTGTTACTATCGTAACCTCGGTTCCCTGACATATGGAAACGAGTACTGCGTCGAGTTGCGACGCTGTATGGGAAAAACTATTTTTTCCTCTTCAACTGAAGCCTATTTCAATCATGCAGTTATAACTGCACGTCGATTGGTTCATGTAGGATTAAAAAACGAACCAATGCACGGTGGTGATGAGCGAGCCAATGGCTATGCAGCCCGCCATAGCCCGCCAAAAAAGGAGAGGCGTCTGGCTATATAATCAGCTGCTCTGCCACCGCAAATCAGATTTCTTCGAAGGAAGCAACTGAAGGCATGCAGCTCATAGCACGGCCAGGAACGCAGTACTCATTCCCATATCTCAGGGAACCGAGGTTTCGATATATTCCCTTTCGATATTTCACACATACTGCATCGGGTTTCGAGTGTATGTGAAACAGTCCAATCACGCCGTCCTATGACGCAGAACGACTCGAAACCAAGACTCACGTGGGATTAGACCCAGGGGATTCAATAGAATACACCAAGCACAGGGTGGGTCATTCGTGGCCTGGGCGTCGTCCCGTAAGTGATACCTGGCGTCCATATAGTATGGACAGACCAAGCAAAAGAGGGGCTAGAACAATGAAGAGGGGCTGCTTAAGCAGAAAGGACTCTGGCCTGCAAGACAGGGACATCCAGGTTGTAAAACCTTACAAATGTGGACGGCGAGGACCAGCCGGCCACCTCACAAATGTCTGAAATGGACACCCCGCTGGACCATGCCCAGGAAGAGGCGATGCCTCTGGTTGAATGGGCTCTGACTCCGATGGGGTACTGCAAGCCCAAGGAGGAGTATGCTAAAGTGATAGCATCCACTAACCACCAAGAAATTCCCTGCTTCGTAACAGGGCCACCTTTAGTGCGGTTACCAAAGCCGACAAAAAAGCTGTTCTGGATTTCTGTACGAGGCAGAACGCTCAATGTATACATTCAGTGCCTTGACGGGTCAGAGCAGGGATTCCTGCCTGCCCGTCGGGGGGGGGGGGGGGGGGTGCGGAAAGCGCTATGACCTGGGCTCTGAACGGAGTGGAGAGCACCTTAGGTACATAACCCAGCCTGGTTTCAGGACGACCTTGGATAGGCCCAAATTCCAGCAAGCAGGTGAGTGCTTGACTGACGCCAGTCAGCTCATCATCCGCTTTGGGTCTGGCGTTGCAGGAGGACGATGGCAAGTCAGTTACAGAGCCTGATAACTCCTCCGCGTCCGAAGCCTCCAGTGAAAGGCTGTCATCCAACTCGCCGTCACTCACGCCGAACAAAATCATGTTACGCGCAGCCGCGGAGGGACGCTAATCGTGTTGAGAGAAAAGGACGGGCGAACGCTCTCTCTGTAGTGATGGCGAGGCATGCGGGCATTGAGCCGGCGTAAGCTCGCTAAACACCGGCTGCTCGACTCCTCTGGTGGTCCCTGGCGCGCGAGGGTCGGAGTCGCTCTCTGAAAAGAAAGCTATCCGCGAGCACAGAGAGGCAAGACTGAAGCACTCACAGTGCGAGCATTCAGCCCCGCTGAGTGCAGCGTCAGCGTGGGATTTCCCCAAGCGTGACACATACTCAGCGTGAGTGTCATCAGCGTGCAGGAGATTCACCGGATTGCGTCAGAATCTGCAAGCTGGTCACTGCAAGAGGTCCAATCCAGCTGTGGAGGCACTTCAACAGCGGATCATGGCGTCAGCGAAGAAGGGTCTTCGTCGCTGAAGAGAAGAAATCTGAGTTGCGGTGGCAGAGCAGCTGATTATATAGCCAGACGCCCATCCCATTTTGGCGGGCTATGGCAGGCTGCATAGCCATAGGCTCGCGCGCCACCACTGTGCATTGGTTCGTTTTTTAAATGATTTATATAATTTTTACATAATTGTTTTTTTTTAATTGGTTTTGAATTGACCTTGAAACGATTAAAATAAGAAAAAAATTATGGTACCTACAACTGAACTTGTTTTCTTGAGTTGCTGTAAGCTATTTATTTTAGACAGGAATTGGATGGGAATCATACAATTCACAGATTATGGTTCTAAAAGGATACTGTTAATATTTTGTTAGCATTTGTAGAGCTGAGGGAGCTAATTTGTGTTTCTGACATTAAAACAACATTCATTAAAAAAATATTTCATAAGAATCATATATTTGCAAATCAGACTGTACCAGTTGCGTTGCATGTTTGTTGATACATGAAACCAGCAAGGACAACAGAAAAATGTATTGTCTTGAATTATTTCATGGCACGGTCTTTCTCTGAGATCACACATTTAACTCAGACTGCAAATTTGCAACTTTAAAAAAAAAAGATATATTTTTTGAATGGTGCAGTAGATTAAGTAGCAATGCAGGAAACACTTTCAAAGTATTTTGGTATCATGGAAATCATTTGGTTCTAGATATTTTAAAAATAGAAAATTTTCTGAGTAACTGCATTACTACCTGACATCTATCACTGAGATAAACCACATTTGCCTCTGAAACAGCCCTAGGCTGTGGAAACAATTAAAAGAGACATAGGATCACCCCACAACTTTTAGCAAATTAAAAAAAAACACTAGCCAATCAGATCCAAGGTGAGCCTGAGAGTCCTTTTGTTTGAGCATTTGAGTTTGCTGACATTGGGTTGATTTGTCTTTGGGGGCGTGCTTCAGACAGAGGATGTGATTTTAAATGGAGTGGGCTGTTTAATTCATTGACAAAGAGAGGTTAAATATAACCTGAACAGGTTTGTGAGACACATTAATATTCTGAGGAGCAGCAATGCGTACCTGAGCAAGCAGGGCGGCCATTTCTAAAGCAAGCTCTTTGTTGACAGGGAAGTGACCAGCTGTAATTTCTTCATTTGTTTGGTACGCCAGAAGCAAACGCTCTCTCTCGGTCTCCCCTCTCATCTGCTGGGAGAAGTATAACCTGGAGGGAACAAAGTAGTGGTTAGTCACAAATTATGGCCTTCTTGGAAATAGGCATTAATAATCTGTACTCTACCGGTTCTTATAAGTGAGTTTCACCGTCCTGGCGTTCTCTGATTTGCCTGTGTGCTGCTCCTTCGAGGCCTGCTCCCATTTTGAAATAATGTCACAGATCTGAGGACACAGCACATTTTTTAAGATAAAGACACAAAGTATAGTTTCTAAAATAATAGGGTGTTTTTGTGTGAGTCAGACCTTCAGTTTTCCCTGAAGACAGTGCTCAAGGTCTTTGCCAGTGGGGTCGTCAGAATAAAGGCTGAAACCAGACTGACCAGTTTTCCTCATGCCTGTGTCCTGGTTCAGCCGACTCTGAAACTCCTCCACTGTGGTTGAAGCATCAAAACTAACAACCTGACACACACAGACTGTTAGATTAGACCGATAGATGGTCAATTACCTGTTGTGTGTAATTTACAGTACCTTCATGATTCTAAACTGTTGTTTTTATTGTTTTCCATGGAATATAACAAGAGAACGTCTGAAGAGTTCTCACACTTTTTACTAATTCATTTCCATGACTTTTACAGTTTTTCATGGTTATTGGATTTAATAATTTTACAGAGTGGTGTGGATGAGTACGTTTTTTTCTCTCTTAAAGAAATTAATACTTATATTCAGCATATAATCACAATTGTTTCAATAATAAGTAGTGTTGGGCAACGATTAATCGAATCCAAAATAAAAGTTGTTTATATAATATATGTGTGTGTACTGTGTATATTTATTATGTATATATAAAGAAACATAAATACAGTATATATATTGAAAATATTTACATGTATTAACATGCATATATTTATATTCATATAATATATAAATATATTATATAATATAAACACAATGTATTTTTCTTAAATATATACATGCATGTGTGTGTATTTATATATACACATAATAAATATACACACTACACACACAAATACATTGTTATGTACACAAAAACTTTTATTTCGGATGCGATTAATCGTTGCCCAGCACTAATAATAAGAAATATGTTTGAGTACCAAATCATCATATTAAACTGATTTATGAAAGATCATGTAACACTGTAGACCACAGTAATGATGCTGAAAATTCAGCTTTGCCATCACAGCAATAAATTACATTTTAAAATATATTCAAATAGGAAAAAGTTATTTTGAACTGCAATGATATTTTGCTATTTTTACTGTAATATTTTTTAAGATTTGTTGAGAGCCGAGCATAACTAGAAAAAAATACTATAATTAATTCTCATTAAAAATTAAAATTAAATGATACATCTAAGGTTTATATGACTATGGTATTTTGTGTATTTTTTTTAAGAATCTTCATGCAGCTTTTTTCTATAAGTTTGACAGATACTGAAAAGCAACTAGCTTAAATAATAATTTTTTTGTTTGGGTATCAAACTCAAGTTGTTAACATCATGCTTTTCCATTCAAGCTACAGGAAAATTATTCATAGTGACTACATAAAGATACAACATACACAATAAACAGTTCTTATAATATTAATTAATTTTATAGTGTAACTTTTATAGTACTTTCATTTTTATTTATTTTCCTTTTTGCTCCATAGTATTAAAAAGAGCTGCATGAACACGTAGAAGACCACCAGGATGAGTAAATAACGTCAGATTTCTATTTCTAAATGTTTTCTTTCATCATGAGGCTGTTTTGCATATGTGTGGACCTGGTAGGTGTTGTTAAGGAAGTGTACAGGGACGCTGAAAGGCAGAGAGTGATGATAAGGGTTCCTGAGTAAGATTGATAGGACCTCCATTCGTGACGATCGGGCTTGCCGATCCCCCTTCTGCTGCGTTCGCTCCAATGAGCGCTGGCAGTAAATGGCATACTTTCCCACTTCCGTCCTGGGAAAAAAGCAGAGACTAAGCGACTGTGGGATGTGCTTACAGGAATCCTAATACGTAGTTTCTGTTTTGATTTACCTGAAATTGCCATGCCTTTTGAGATGAACCTGCAAATACCAAAGAATAGGGGGCGTGGGCATGAAAAGCCCCACACACAGAGCCAGGAACTGCCATCCCTGTGTTACAGAACATGGAAACAAGTCAAGACGTCTCATGTGGCTTCACTCCCAAGATGAGGAGAAACACAAAACAAAAGCAATCACTCCCTCTAGTGGTGTATGTTCAGATCTGACCTGTGGGGTTTCCGGAGGTGCGTGCTGCTCCCTCTTCCCTGTCTGTTTGATAAGTTGGCAGTAGATCTCGTTTTGCAGCTCTGGGTGGGTGAGACACACTTGTAGAGCACACTGCGCAAGAGTCACGTGATAATCTATGGCTGGAGTGCCAATGGCCACGTTAATGAAGAGCTGACATGTCTGTAAAAAAAAAGAAAAGGAGTGTTTCTCCCTGTTTTTTTATGGGTTGTTCCCTCCAAATGTGTAATGAATGAAGAGTTTAACCTTAAAGAGCTTGATGGCTTCGGTTTGTAGAGCTTGTGAAGGAAGGGTGGTGAGCGGAGACGACAGCCCTTCCTTAGTGAAGCAGAGCATCGGGTGTCCCCAGAGCTGAGACCCTGAGAAACAACGGGACAAACATGGACATTAAATTGTTTTGATGCAGCTACACTTTAAAAGGGCAGAAAGGGGCTGAAGTAAACAAGATGGGAATAAACTGAATTTATGATGTAATGTTTGCCATGCTTTTATTTAATAACATGTCAAATCAGTCTCAGCCTCAGCCTCAAGCAGCACACCCACACACCACAGTCCTTTCATTTAGAGGTGTTTACCACCGCACTAATGCTTGGGGCCCCAGAGATTTGAGGGGGCCCCTGCTGGCCATATGCAACCGAATAAACCACTTAGTTACTGCATTTTTTTACATTAAAGTATTGTTGGCTTATAGTAAATATAACTGTGTGCACACCACACATGCTTAAAGTAGCCATGCTTCGCCTTAAAGAGTTAGAGACAAAAATTGTATTAACAGCTACAACTTGATACTCAATATAATTTTATATATTATACCTGGGGGGGTTATGGTTCAAACTGTTAAAGTGGCCTGACCAGCACACTTTCATGCTTTCATCTCTCAAATTTAGATTTTTTTTTTATATCAGTTTAAAACGTTTACATGTCAATTTACAGAGATTAAAGAAGTGATGATGACGGGTTTTTTTTTGTCCAGGAAAAACGTCTCAGGTTACGTATGTAACCATGGTTCCCCGAGTGGGGAACGAGACACTGCGTCCCCTAGGGGTCGCTATGGGGAACGCCTTCAGCGTGACTCGTGTCTGAAGATACATATGTAAAAACACCACCTGTTGGCCGGCGACAGCCCATGACGTCACTACCGGCGCGACCACAATATAAGGGCCGCCGGGAGAATACATCATCCGTTTCTTCGTCTGAAGCTTGCGTCCGAAGCATGGCCCAAAGCCTAGGGGACGCAGTGTCTCGTTCCCCACTCGGGGAACCATGGTTACATACGTAACCTGAGACGTTCCCCTTCATGGGAACTTCGAACTGCGTCCCCTAGGGGTCGCTATGGGGAACGCTATACCCACGCCACCATGCTGAGGGGAGTACAAGCCAATTTTGCGAAAAAGGCGAGCACTAAGCCAACTCTACCAGGCTAAGGGAGTTGCCCCTGGGACGGTTGATGGCTGTCAGTGACATTATCCCCTACGGCCAGAAAGCCTGAGCTGCATACCCTAAGATCCTTACCTGCTGGGTGCCGGAACTACCGGACCCAGGGTAGAGCTCAAAGGTCTGGAATCAGAAGGATTCCTTTAAGGGGATATGGCCAAGCACCTAGTGGTAGTAACTAGGTCCTGGCCGGTCACTCAGAAGCTACCGCTTGCTCTGCACAAGCTTGCTGAGGGAACTGTCTCAACAGACCCTTTGGTAGCGACACCCTTTTTTTTTTTTTTTGACCCAAAATATATGGGACAAAGAGAGCGGGGCTCAAGGCACAAGCCGGGGCTTTGACCAACTCAAAAAAGGGCACGAAGCTGTGCGCGTAACCCTACCGTACAGGATTTTTAGAAAGAACGCAGAACCTTGATGTGCGAACTTACCACTTGAGTGGATTTTTAAAAAGTGCCCAAAGACTAGCGTGCGCACTTACCATAACATGGATTTTTAGAAAAGAACGCAGAACACTTGATGTGCGATCTTACCACTGAGTGGATTTTTTTAAAAAGTGCCCAAAGATCTTAGCGTGTGCACTTATCTAGATGGGTAACGTTCTATGGCTCCGGGGCGGAGAACTACTCACTCTTTAGAGTAAGAGGGAACTCAGACGCTCAGAAGGGAGCGGCATGCTCATAAATGACCCTCTATGGTGAGGGGAGCAATGCTAGCTTCGACCAACAAAGAGAGAGACCTATCACAGAGCTCTGGGGAGCGGAGAAACTCATTCTTCAGAATGAGAGAGGACTCAGACGCTCAGAAGGGAGCGGCATGCTCATAAGCGACCCTCTAGGTGAGGGGAGCAATGCTAGCTCTACCGACAGCGAGCTCTGGAGAGCGGAGAAATCAACTCTCAGAATGAGAGGGAACTCAGACGCTCAGAAGGGAGCGGCACGCTCATAGGTGACCCTCGTTGGTGAGGGGAGCAGTGCTAGACCAATGAGGAGCTCTAAGAGCGGAGAACTCATCCCTCAGAGTGAGGGGACTCAGACGCCCAGAAGGGAGCGGCATGCTCATAGGTGACCCTCTATGGTGAGGGGAGCCATGCTAGCTCGACCAATACGGAGAGCGACCTAGAGCTCTACCTCATTCGTTAGAATGAGAGGGAAACTCAGATGCTCAGAAGGGAGCGGCCTGCTCATAGATGACCCTCTAGGTGAGGGGAGCAAAGCTAGCTCTACCAACACGAGCTCTGGAGGGCGGAGAACTCATTCCTCAGAATGAGAGGAAACGCAGACGCTCAGACGGGAGCGGTATGCTCATAGATGACCCTATAGGTGAGGGGAGCAAAGCTAGCTCTACCGACAGCAAGCTCTGGAGGACGGAACACTCATTCCCCAGAATGAGAGGGAACTCAGACGCCCATAAGGGAGCAGCATGCTCATAGGTGACCCTCTGTGGTGAGGGGAGAAGTGCTAGCTCTACCAACAGCGAGCTCTGGAGAGCGGAGAACTCATTCCTCAGATGAGAGGAAACTTAGACGCTCAGAAGGGAGCGGCATGCTCATAGGTGACCCTCTAAGGCGAGGGGAGCAATGCTGGCTCGACCAACTAGTCGCATGAAGAGGTCCTGATAAGGACCTATCGGATTTCCCAGGGATTTGCAGATCAGAATAACCTGAAGACCAAGGAGGTTCCACAGAAACCTCCGAGGAGACCTCGGGTCCGGACCATCAGTAAGGCAGTTTTGATGAACATAGACCCTGACCAAAGTCATCATAGGTCCGGTCTGACTGCAGTCTAGGTTCCCACCTAACCTCGGTCAGGTGGCGGAGATGGTGGTTGCAGGGGAATTGGAGAGGGGAAGCCGACGATAAGCCCCCCCCCCCCCGAGGGAGGGGAGTAGGTGTTAATTTTTACTCTAGTCTGGACGAGAGCGTTGTTGAGAACGCTTCGTCTGGATCACCTCCCTCAGGTCTCGCCTACCTCTCCTTGACCTGTACCTCCCTCTAGCCCTACCCGCAGGTGGGGGAGGGGCACGAGTCGCGACACTAGCCTTCTGTGCCCGTCTCCGATCCTTAGACCAGGCCGGGCCAGGACCCCTGCTTTGTTCGGGCTCAGACCTGGACCTTCTTGGGATGAAGGTTTCAAAGGCTGCTGAGCGCGCCCTCGGCTTCTTGAACTTCTCGACCACCGTCTCGACGGAGGTACCAAAAAACTCGGAAGGCGAGATTGGCGCATCGAGAAGAAAGCCCTTCTCTTTCTTCTCGAGGTCTGCCAAATTCACCCACAGATGCCTTTCCGTTACCACCATGGCTGCCATGGACCTGCCCATAGCAGTGGCAGCCTGCTTGGTGGCACGGAGGGCCAAATCCGTGGTGCGGTGCAGCTCAGCTACCTCGTCAGGTGACAAGCCCTGACCGTTATCCAGGTCTTTCAGCAGATCCGCCTGGTACGCCTGGAGCACCGCCATAGTGTGCAACGAAGCGACGGTCTGACCTGCTGCTGCATATGCCCTGCCATTTAAGCAAGATTCAGGGGCTTAGATGGCAAGGAGGGAGCCTTGAGAGAGGATGTCTCGCCCACAGAGAGATAAGCTGGCTATCATCTCTTGCACAGGGGGCATCCCCTCATAGCCATTTTCACGCATCCCCTCAATATCAGCATAACTAGTATGCTGAAACCTATGAATACGAGAAAAAATAGCTTTTTTTCACTCCTTCTCAACCTCCACATCGAGATTTATGAAGAAAGGAAGGCTCGCTCGAGCTGGGGATTTATGGCCAGAAAGATTTATTTTTATGATCCATAACCTCCAATAACTCGTTCATATGCAGTGCAGGAGGATTGAGAGGGTTCAGTCTCAACTTCCTCGCCCTCAAACATCTCCTGCTCTTCCTGGGCATAACCCAGCAGAGCACTAGCCGCTGAATCTGATGATGTCAGAAAGATCGCATCATCACAATCCAGCAGCTCACTCTCGTTCTCGGCCGACGCGCGCGAAAAGGGGCGGTCCCTCTCTAACTCATCGGCCATATCCAACTGCGAACCCCACGATTTCAATCGCCTCCGTGCCTCGGCAGCGGTGGGTCCCGAATCGCGGGAAGCAGACGGCTGCCCCTCTTTCCTTGAAAAGAGGGACAGACGAGAGCGGAGCTTTTTTCATAGAGAATCGCTCACAATGCACGCAGATTACCCCCTCAAGGACATCGCGTGCGTGCTCCTCGCCCAAACAAAAGACGCAACAATCGTGTGTGTCATCGGGTGTCAAATAACGAGGACACGGATCCACACACTTCTTAAACGCCTTGCTAGTGCTCGCCATGATAATAAAGGAAACTGTATTCCTACCAGAATGCACGCTTCAAACAGACCAGTCAGTGAAGACGAAGAAGAGGATGATGTATTCTCCCGGCGGCCCTTATATTGTGGTCGCGCCGGTAGTGACGTCATGGGCTGTCGCCGGCCAACAGGTGGTGTTTTTACATATGTATCTTCAGACACGAGTCACGCTGAAGGCGTTCCCCATAGCGACCCCTAGGGGACGCAGTTCGAAGTTCCCATGAAGGGGAACATTTAAATAATGAATTTAACATGTTAACAGCTATCACTGTACAAACCTGTTTTTGAATTTTGAGCAGAAAAACACCACATCTTTATTTAAATAATTTAATAGTTAGTATTATAGGCTATTCTTTCCAGCAATAATATACACCGTAAACCATTATGAAAAGCAAAATCCATAAAACAGCAGCAATGAAAAATGATTATCAAACAGTTATTTTGGACAACAGAAAAATAAATAATAGAAAAATATACACTACTGTTGTTGTAAAAAGACTTAAACTTTGGTCTTAACCTTTTTGACTCCAAGGCCCCCCATTATCTACAACAATATTTGAAAGGCTGAATGTTCTTCAGCATTCCCACTATTTTTAGCCAATTTAAATAACTCTTACTGAATAAAGACTAAGAACAACAATTTTGAAGAATATTTTTTATAATACAACCCGAATTCCGGAAATGTTGGGACATTTTTTACTTTTATTTGAATAAAATGAATACTAAAAGAATGTAAAATAACATGAGCCAATATTTTATTCACAATAGAACATAGATAACATAAATATTTAAACTGAGACATTTAAAAATTCATTTCAAATTTGATGCCTGCTACAGGCCTCAAAATAGTTGGGACGGGGCATGTTTACTATGGTGTAGCATCTCCTCTTATTTTCAAAACAGTTCGAAGATGTCTGGCCATCGAGGTTATGAGTTTTGGTTATGAGTTTTTGGAGTTTTGGTGTTGGAATTTGGTCTCATTCTTGCCTGATATTGGTTTCCAGCTGCTGAAGAGTTTGTGGTCATATATTTTTTGTTTAATGATGCAACAAATGTTCTCTATAGGTGAAAGATCTGGAATGCAGGCAGGCCAATTCAGCACTCGGACTCTTCTACTATGAAGCCATGCTGCTGTAATAGCTGCCGTATGTAGTTTTGCATTGTCCTGATGAAATACACAAGGCCTTCCCTGAAATACACGTCATCTGGAGGGGAGCATATGTTGCTCTAAAACATTTAGGTAACTTTCAGCATTCATAGTGCCTTCCAAAACATGTAAGCTGCCCATACCGCATGCACTTATGCACCCCCATACCATCAGAGATGCTGGCGTTTGAACTGAACACTGATAACATGCTGGAAGGTCTCCCTCCTCTTTAGCCCGGAGGACATGGCGTCTGTGATTTCCAACAAGAATGACCAATTTGGACTCGTCTGACAATAGAACACTTTTTCCACTTTGAAACAGTACATTTTAAATGAGCCTTGGCCAACAGGACACGGCGGCGCTTATGGACCATGTTCACATATGGCTTCCTTTTTGCATGATAGAGCTTTAGTTGACATCTGCAGATGGTACGGCGGACAGTGGTTTACCGACAGTGGTTTCTGGAAGTATTCCTGGGCCCATTTAGTAATGTCAATGACAAAATCATGCCGATGAGTGATGCAGTGTCATCTGAGGGCCCAAAGACCACGGGCATCCAAAAAAGGACCCTTTTATCTTTTTTATCAACCAAGGTCTCTTTTATCTTTTTATAAATATCCCTTTTGATGCTAATCATGTTACAGACCTGATGTCAATTAACTTAATTAGTTGCTAGACATCCTCCCATCTGAATCTTTTCAAAATGTATTTTTTTCAGCCCTTTAGACAGCAAGTGTTAATTAGGTTTATTAAGAAATGTATTTCTATTCCAATAATTGTACTATTGTTCTGTAAAATAAAAAAAGATAACTTATTGATATAATAATAAAATAATGATAAATGATATTTATTGAGATTCCTGTTTCATTATTTGCATTTGAATGGTATACTGGGATTCATATCCCATAGCTGATTTTTCAACAGGTGGCATGTTTTCCCCTTATACTTTCTGTGACTGATGTGAGACATTCGATCACAATTAAATATATGAAATGAATATATATCTGAGACTTTTACCTGGATCTCCATCTATGCTGAGCAGTTTACCAACCAGCTGCTCAAACTCAGTCCCCACCTGCCCCACTGCGGTGCCCGCGGCCACGGACAGATGGTACAGCCAGGCCGTCTACAGGACAGGAACACAGACAGACAGGCAACAATGACATTTAATTTCATGAACTACCCAAACATTTATGATGATCTTTGAATATATTATTTTTCTGTGCCATGATGAAATTAGATCCTTTGTTAAATAGAAGTACACATATAAAAACATACTTTTAAAAGGAGTACTATGTAAATAAAATACATTAAAATAATATAATTAAATAACATCAGACTGTTAAATGTATATAATTTACAATTAAATGAAAATAAAGTTTAAATGTATAAATGTAGTAGGACTGAAATACATAATGTAATTTCATAATTACTTTAATTATCTTTGACATATGGATAAAGTGTACTGCTGAATGTACTGACACACATTTAAGGTAAAATAAAGCATACGTTAATGTAATTTCTATAGAAACATATCATGTATGTCAGGTGTTTAATGTTTTAATTTACATATAAACATATTTCATATATTGAAATATATTGAAATAACACATTTGTAATAATGGAGTTACAATTGACTAACTTTACAACTTACAGTTGACTAATCTGACATTATTACAAAGTAGACGTTTTAAAAGTGCACTTAATTTAGTCATGAAAATGTGCTCACTTACATTTTTTTACATTTACATTGTCTGCAAGTACAGTTTTTAAAAATATACTTTTACGATTTGAAATACACATAAAGCACAATTAGGTGCACTTCTTTTTCACAAGGGATGTGCAACAGTTATTTGTGGATCTATTTCAACTAAATTCATTATGGCTTGCCTACCTTCTCGTGAGGAGAGTCGATGAGCAGGTATGTCGGATCCTGATTCACTGACTGAATGGAGAGTGTGTACTGAGCAGGGACTTCAGCTATGTCACATGACTTATGCACTTCCTCCACACAAGCCTCCCACAGTTTGATCTGACCCAGAGGAAACTGGGTAGTGAAAGACAACATCAGTGCATTCACACATACAGAAGTCATGTGCAGGATGGCTGTAATTTAATTAGACAGAATACCTTGTCCTCTTGATTTCTGAAGTAGTAGAGAGTCTTCCCAAACAGTGCACACCACACATGCTTAGAGTAGCCATGCTTAACCTTAAAGAGTTAGAGACAAAAATGTTATTAACAGCTACAACGTGATACTGTATATAATTTTATACATTATACCTGGGTGGGTTATGGTTCAAACTGTTAAAGTGGCCTGACCAGCACACTTTCATGCTTTCATCTCTCAAGTTTTGAAAAAAATAAAAGTTTTTTTTATATCAGTTTAAAAACATGTCAATTTACAGAGATTAAATAAGTGATGATGAAGGTTTTTGTTTTGCAAAGGAAAAACATTCAAATAATTTATTAAACATGTTAACAGCTATCACTGTACAAACCTGTTTTTGAACTTTGAGCAGAAAAACACCACATCTTTATTTAAATAATTTAATAGTTAGTATTATCAGCTATTCTTTCCAGCAATAATATACACAGTAAACCAAAATGAAAAGCAAAATCCATAAAACACCAGCAATGAAAAATGATTATCATACAATTCTTTTTGGACAACAGAAAATGAAATAATAGAAAAATGTACACTACTGTTGTTGAAAATTTGTTGCTGTTTTTTTTTAAAGAAATGAACAATTTAATAAAAAAATAAAAATTCAGCGAGAATGCATCAAATTGTTCAAAAGAGACACTATAAACATGTATAATGTAAAACATATTTTTATTTCAAATAATTGCTGTTCTTTTGAACTTTCCATTTATCATAGAATCCTGAAAAACATGCACCACGCTTTCCATGAAAATATCAAGGAGCATAACTGTTTTCAACAATGATAATGAGAAATGTTTCTTAAGCTGGAAATCAGCATATTAGAATGATTTCTGAAGGATCATGTGACACTGAAGACTGGAGTAATGATGCTGAAATTTCAGCTTTGCATCACAGGAATTTAAAAAAAATATGTTTAAAACAGAAAACAGCTATTTTAAATTATAATAATATTTTACAATATTACTGCTATACTGTAATGCAAACTTGGTGAAGTTAAAACAAACTTTTTAACAGTAACCATATCTAAAAAATATTTTTATTTCCAACAGTATACCTTTGTCAGATGTCCTTTCATAACGGGCCGTGTGTCAGGGTGAGTGAAGAGCGGACTAGCAGCTTTGATCCTCAGGATGCTCTGCAGGACCCTCAGCCACTCCTCCAGCAGGTTTGGGGAGTCTGCCTTCAGATTACACACACTCTTACCCGTCACCACCTGAAGGGACACATCATCAGCATGGACGGACATGTGGAATAATCTGAGATGCATGAACAAACACTCTCTCTCACACACACATGCACGCACGCACACACTTTACCTGAAGCATCTGTTTGCCATCCCCACGAGCTATAGTGCTGCATGCATTCAGCTCAATCTGACCTTGGGGTTTACGGATAACGTCACTCTATGAAACAAAATCCACAGGAGATGTAGGAAATACAGAATGCATATAATAAGAAGAAAACAAAAAAAATTAAGATCAGATCATTAATATAAAAACTTTTTTGAATGAAATAAAAGATAAAAGAGAACAACCATCATAAATAAAGTAAGAGATAAATGAGTCATTTAAACTGACTGGTGATTTGTAGTAGAGAAGCTCCCCATCCTTCAGAACAAACCAGTGTCTCTTCCACGTCTTCTTCCACGTCTTTACCATCTTGAGCAGGTAACCAGACTTCTCCATAGACTCCTGGAACACAACACATTCTCATTTGGTCTGGCATGTGTGTGTGTGTGTGTGTGTGTGTGTGTGTGTGTGTGTGTACATGGGTCTTACAGTCTTGCCGTTGTCAGTGCTGGAGGAGCAGGTCTTTGGGAGTTTGTTTTCAGGTTCAGAGCACTCTGTGTCAGTGGAGTAAGCGTCAGGTGGGATGGCGTAGTCACACTCAGATGTCATAGAAGACAATGACACAGCTGAGAAAAAACACAACACATTCAGTGACTGGGGGAAGGGTGTAGGACTCTATGAAATCCATTAAAATTTTCCCAAATTCTGTGTGTTCCATTTTACATTTTCTGGATTCTGTTTTAATGGGTTAATTTAATCAGCAAAAAAACAAAACATGTCTATTCTATTTAATTTACAAAACTTTCACTATTTAATCTTTTGAAATGAAATCAAACAAAAATAAGGGTTGCTAAAGTTGAAAACTAAAACTATCTAACAAAAAAAACTTACTTGAAATAAAATAAATGTCAACTGAAATAAAATATGCATAAATAATAAACTTTTATTTCAGCTAGTTGCCAAGGCAAAATTTCACATTTTCATCAAGTTTAACTTGATGCACTAAAATTAAAAGTGAAACAAAACTTACTAAAAACTTTAGACATTAAAACTAATAAAATGGGAAAACACACACACATAACAAAATTACTAAAATAACCCCCCCTCAAAATATTAATATTATAGTCTCTCAATGAAACTAAAATAACACGGATGAAAATATAACAATTTCTCCACAATATAACTGCTTTTGTTTTGTTTTGTTTGTGCTACATAACAGAGGCTTACTTTTATTTTTTAATACATACTTTTTAATGCAATATTTACATAACTGAACAATATTTGAAGGCTTACATGCTAATTAATTTTGATTTAATGCATTATTTACATACTTATTAATATTATTAATAATTAACTAATATTATTTAGTTAATATTTTTATTTTCATATCAAAATAAAATAGTTACAATATTTTTTTGCTATGGTACCGAAATTGGTACAGAGAATTGTGTAATTTTACTAGTATTGGTACTGACTACTGAAATTTTGGTACCATGAGAACACTTGTACCTCTCTTAAGTGAGCGGGGGCTTTCATGGCTACTGCTCTTGTGTGACTCTGATCCAGAGGTCTGGGAGTTCTCCTCCTCTCCAGAGTTAGACTGACCCTCCTCCGAAGTGTCCTCCTCCTCAGAACTAGACGACTCCACGGAGAACTGACTGATGCTTAACAAAGTTGCCTTCTATGAGAGTAAAAACACACATTGCATTCATGAAAACGTAATTCAAATATTTCCTTCTATTACTGATAAGAAGTGCTGACTCTTATGCAAATAAACAGTCATTTCTGATTAATAATTTTGCCAGTGAACACTGCTGAGCATTATGGTCACACACACCACACACACACACACACACACACACACACACACACATTGTACGGGGACTTTCCATAGACATGCACACCTACCCTACACCTAAACTTAGCACCTGTGCACACTTAGCCCTCACAGGAGACGGTGCATTTCACCTTCTCCTTGTAATACCAACTCTTATAAGCAAATTATGGGGACACAAAATGTCCTCATAAATCACACATGTCACATGTTTATACAAATTTGTGTCTACCCTAAACATTTGTGTGTGGCAAAGACAGGTGTGCTTGTGTTCCTGTAGATGAGGGATGTGTAGAGCATGTAGGCGGAGCATGAGGATGGGTGGGAGGAGTCTGGAAGAAGAGGATTGGACATTTTCACTAGCTGTTAGTAAATGCGCAATATGATTAAGGCAAGTAGAAATGTTTCTTGAGTACTTTGCTTATATTTATATTTGTACATACATACACTGAACAAAATTATAAATGCAACACTTTTGTTTTTGCCCCCATTTTTCATGAGCTGAACTCAAAGATCTAAGACTTTTTCTATGTACACAAAAGGCCTATTTCTCTCAAATATTGTTCACAAATCTGTCTAAATCTGTGTTAGTGAGCACTTCTCCTTTGCCGAGATAATCCATCCACCTCACAGGTGTGGCATATCAAGATACTGATTAGACAGCATGATTATTGCACAGGTGTGCCTTAGGCTGGCCACAATACAAAAAATAACAAAAACACCACACCTTTATTAGCTACATCTGTACACGACGTCTCTGACAGACGAATTCCAGAGTTTGCCACAGCATATATTCTGCTCTCCTGCAGATAACACGAAACCACAAGTTTACCACATGAACCAAAATGACAGAAATTCAGATTAGTTGTACTATTTGTGGCATGACTCACCCAAGAGGGCAGTCTGTGCAGCGGAGGGGTCGGAGGTTTACTCCCGGGCACGGCTGCAGAGGTGTCGGGTGTTTCTGGGTCTTCAGGTGGCACTTCAGCTGAGGGCACATCAACATGCTCTCGTTCACCAGTCTCCATCGTTTGCTCTTGGTCCATGTCTGTTTCCTGAGGCCGTAGAGGACGTAGCATGCTGATGGCATTTCGTGTCCGCCCATGGGCGGCTTCCCTGTACAGCGGAGGCTGACTCAGATGCTTTTTAGCCAATGCCAAACTAACATTAAACGCATTTGGATTGCGCAGTCGTAACTGTTTGGGGGAGGCTAGGGTGTCTTGGGAGTCCTGGGATGGGGTGGGCCGCTTTGGTGTGAGAGCTGGAGTTAATATGGGGCTGGGAGTGTTTGTGTCACTGGAGGAGGACGATGAATCAAGACATTGTGACTGGAAGCGTTTATTCAGCTCATCCGAGGATCCATCCTCAGTGTCCACCTTCTCTCTGTTTTTTTTTGAAGCGCTCTTGGTGCCAGGAAGGCAAAGTCTGGAGCACTCCACACGCTGCATGTCATCGTCAAACAGCGAGCTGCTGTCGTCTGAGGCTGTGAGGTAGGTCTCACTGGTGGGTCGACTGAAACGCAAACCTCCAAACAGACTCCTCTCCCCTTCAAAGGCAGCACTGGACAGGATAGAGGACACACCACAGGACAGCGTGTGTCCGATACTGTCCCGCTCATTCTCGTCCTCTGATCCTGCCTTAGGGCAACGGCTAACACACTCTGTTTCTGGACAATCTTGTTTCATTCCAGAATCTGGATCAGACCAAACACAGACTTGGTTAATATGTGAATACATGTAGTAAGTACTAGATATATTAAAAGACATCTCTGATTCAAAATGTCAAAATGCTGATAACTGGATCAATTGATTCAATTTTGCAAATCACTGTCAAGTCCTTCATTTCAATGAATGAGACTTAATACAAATGACTCATTTGAGTGGTTCATTTAGTGAGTCAAAATTAATTCATCATAATGAATGCAGTATGATTCTTGAACAAATGACACTTTTTAGTCAGTTCTGCTGAATAAAAAACAGAAAAAAGATTTGAGAGAATTTCACTCTCTATATATATGTTGGTATTGATAGATAAATGCAATTGATGGATCAAAATGATGGCTTCTCTTTTGAAGTTGACACACACACACACACACACACACACACACACACACACACACACACACACACACACACACACACACACACACACACACACACACACACACACACACACACACACACACACATATACAGCATATATACATATACCATATATTGTATTTATTAATTTTAAAGATGCCTACCAAGGCTACATTTATTTGATAAAAACTATTGTGAAATATTATTACAATTTAAAGGTAACTGTTTTCTATTTATAATATATTTTAAAATGCAATTTATTACTGTGATGCAACTGATACTGTATATAATAATTGTAAAAAGTAAATTATTACTCCAGTCTTCAGTGTCACATGACCCTTCAGAAATCATTCTAAAGCCCTATCGCACTGGATTAGTATTATCTGGGACCTCGATAATTTAGAAACTAACACAATCCAACGCAGCCCCCATTCTATGCAAAGATGGATGCAAAGGCGCACACAGTGGTCTGTGTGGGTCCTAAATCAAAAAAAAGCAGAAAAAAAAAATTATATATCCGACCCCCTCCTAATCCTCCCCATACACTGCCAAATTACAGTGATTCTGATTCACACAGTACTAATATTATCACAGGAACTTGGTGTTCAGGTGAAATATGGTGGGTCATTTGCGGGGGAATTTTTACTTTACAAATAACAGACATGGCCGATTTGCACAGGATTAACATCACAGACAACCTCCGCAATGTTTACAAATGACTAGAGGTCACCAGGTAATACTAATCCCGTGCGAATAGGGTTTACGATTTGCTGCTCAAGAAACATTTATTATTATTATCAGTTTTGAAATCAACAACAACAGATTATGAACTAATACTTTCAGTCAAACAGCTACAGATATCATATCAGTCTTCTGACCATTAGGGGGTCTCCTGCAGTCTGTGTGTGTGGGGTCACGATCCGGCAGGGTGCTGATGCTCTTCTGGGACGGCTCTGGGCCCGTCAGTACCTGAGGGTTCTTCCCTCTAATTTGGAAACATCCAAAAGTCAGACTGCTGAGCCGCAGGGCCTCACCAACATTGGGCTGCACTGGGCCACCAGAACCCAAAGTCGGCTCCATAGCTAAAACACAACACAAAAACATGACACTTAATAGCTCCTTTCCATCACTGGAAAAATTATGAAATATGTCCAGTATTTTTTTTAAACCTATGCTATGCTTGTTAGGCTAATTCCTGCTATTTATTTATTTACATATTATATTATATACTTTTATACGCACTTTTTTTTGCAAGGTATTTGCAGGAGGAAGCTAGAAGTTTGCATTCCGCGGGACCCAACCAGATTCCTTGCAACGCGGGATTAAATTCCTGAATAAATCACGGTTGGCAACTCTGGTGTAATTTGAACGGGAGTTTGCGGTTTAACAATATCACGTTCCCGACGTCCTTTCAGAACTGCATATATGTGCTTCACTCACTCTTATTGCTCACGCACTGCACGCACGGACCAGTGCTTTCTGCGTCATGTATTTTATTGCGGGGTCTGTGCGATTAACCACCAAACCGCGATATTTGTTGCTTCTTCACCACGGTAAGAAAAAAATCACATACTGTCACAGCCATATATATATGACCCTGGACCACAAAACCAGTCTTAAGTCGCTGGGGTATATTTGTAGCAATAGCAAAAATACATTGTATGGGTCAAAATTACAGATTTTTTTTTTAATGCTAAAAATAATTAGGACATTAAGTAAAGATCATGTTCCATTAAGATATTTTGTAAATTTATTACCGTAAATATATATAAAAAATTAATTTATTTAGTAATATGCATTACAAAGAACTTCATTTGGACAACTTGAAAGGCAATTTTCTCAATATTTTGATTTTTTTGCACCCTCAGATTCCAGATTTTCAAATAGTTGTATCTCTGCCAAATATTGTCTTATCACAACAAACCATACATCAATGGAAAGCTTATTTATTCAGATGATGTATAAATCTCAATTTCGAAAAAATGTACACTTAAGACTGGTTTTGTGGTCCAGGGTCATATATCAGGGCTGCGAAAAAATTGGTCAGTGCGATTAATACATTTACCACTGTAGCACACGTGCGATACAGTTTTGTATGTTCATAATACATCTGTTTAATAGTGTGAAGTGGTTTCGTTGTGCATCTTTGTGTGTGAGACTGATTTGAGCATCTCCTTCAGCCTTCAGTGTGTAGCTGAGCATCTCCTCCAGCCTTCAGTGTGTAGCTGAGCATCTCCTCCAGCCTTCAGTGTGTAGCTGAGCATCTCCTTCAGCCTTCAGTGTGTAGCTGAGTATCTCCTCAAGCCTTCAGTGTGTAGCTGACTTCAGTGTGTAGCTGAGCATCTCCTCAAGCCTTCAGTGTGTAGCTGAGCATCTCCTCAAGCCTTCAGTGTGTAGCTGAGCATCTCCTCCAGCCTTCAGTGTGTAGCTGAGCATCTCCTCCAGCCTTCAGTGTGTAGCTGAGCATCTCCTCAAGCCTTCAGTGTGTAGCTGAGCATCTCCTCCAGCCTTCAGTGTGTAGCTGAGCATCTCCTCCAGCCTTCAGTGTGTAGCTGAGCATCTCCTCCAGCCTTCAGTGTAGCTGAGCATCTCCTCCAGCCTTCAGTGTGTAGCTGAGCATCTCCTCCAGCCTTCAGCCTTCAGTGTGTAGCTGAGCATCTCCTCCAGCCTTCAGTGTGTAGCTGAGCATCCTCCATCAGTCTGAGCATCTCAGCCTTCAGTGTGTAGCTGAGCATCTCCTCCAGCCTTCAGTGTGTAGCTGAGCATCTCCTCCAGCCTTCAGTGTGTAGCTGAGCATCTCCTCCAGCTCTTCAGCCTGTGTGTAGCTGAGCATCTCCTCCTGAGCATCTTCAGTGTGTAGCTGAGCAAGTGTGTAGCTGAGCATCTCCTCCAGCCTTCAGTGTGTAGCCTGAGTGTAGCTGAGCATCTCCTCCGGCCTTCAGTGTGTAGCTGAGCATCTCCTCCAGCCTTCAGTGTGTAGCTGAGCAACTCCTCCAGCCTTCAGTGTGTAGCTGAGCATCTCCTCCAGCCTTCAGTGTGTAGCTGAGCATCTCCTCCAGCCTTCAGTGTGTAGCTGAGCATCTCCTCCAGCCTTCAGTGTGTAGCTGAGCATCTCCTCCGGCCTTCAGTGTGTAGCTGAGCATCTCCTCCAGCCTTCAGTGTGTAGCTGAGCATCTTCTCCGGCCTGGTGGGTCATCGTCTCAGCATGCTGCAATGTGTTTTATTTTCTTAACTGCTCCCACTTCCTGTTTAGTCACACCTAGCCAAACTATATGGTTGTTTAATGTTTTTTTTAGTGTTCCTGTGGCTCAGTGGTAGAGCCTTGCGTTAGCAGAGCAAAAGGTTGTGGGTTCAATTCCCAGGAAACACACATACTGATAAAAAAAATGTATAGCCTGAATGCATTGTAAGTCACTTTCGATAAAAGCGTCTGATAAATGTAAATGTAAATATGAAATGAAAATGTACAAAAATGTAGTCAGTACTTTTTTAAATTGTAAGAAATAAAAATGAGAAACATCAGAAATGTATTTTAGTTAAATATTCAGTTTAAAGGGGATATATTCAGTTTAAAAAGTACAACCCCCAAAACAATATTTAAATTCAGCAACGTTAGTGAAATAAATTCTCCAACTACAGAACACCTTGGCTTTGATACCTTACAAATGGCGGCGATACCCAAAATGCACTTCGATTCTCGTGAGTGCGACGTCACCTGACAAAGACAGATAAGCCTATAATGCAGTAGGCCTACATGTAGCAAGGCTTTTTTTTATATAAAATAAAATATAAAAAGAATAGAGCAAGCTTGTGTTAGAGGCCTTTTTTTGCTTTTCTCATTAAAGGAATAGTTCAATCAAAAATAAATTTCTGTCATTAGGCTATTTAAAGAATATATTTCTGATGTGCAGCAAAAGATAATTGAGCTTCACAAACTAGTGAAGTGGTTTTAAGAAAAGAGCTAGAGCAGTGAACATTCCCATTTCCACCATCAGGGCAATAATTAAGAATTTCCAATCAACATAAAATGTTATGAAACTGCCTGGAAGAGGACGTGTGTCTATATCGTCCTAATGCATGGTGAGGAGGAGAGTTTGAGCGGCTAAAGACTCTCCAAAGACCACAGCTGGAGAATTGCAGAAAATAGTTGAGTTTCGGGGTCAGAAAACCTTAAAAAAAATGTCAAACAGCACCTACATCACAACATGTTATTTGGGAGGGTTTCAAGAAATATTATCCTAGCATGAACCCTGTAGAAAATGAGTGGGGTGAACTGAAGAGAAGAAGCACCGTCATGGAGCTGGGAATCTAAAGGGTCTGGAGTGATTCTGGATGAAGGAATGGTCTCTGATCTCTTGTCAGGTGTTCTCTAACCTCATCAGGCATTATAGGAGAACATTTAGAGCTGTTAAACTGGCAAATGGAGGTTTCAAAAAGTATTGAATAAAAGGGTGCCATTAATTGTGGCCAATGTGTATTAGAGAAAAACATTTTTTTTATTTCAATAATGATATTTCCCCCATTTGAAACTCTTATTATCCAATGAAATGTTAGATTTTTGTGAATTTTTTTAATAAAAAGATAAAAAGGATTAACAATGCAGATACATTTTCACAGCCTTCTTTGATCATATTTACCAAGGGTTCCAATAATTATGACCACGACTGTATGTATGTATGTATATATATACATTATATGTGTTGAGACTTGCTGAAATCGCGTTTGGTATCGTACTGTATCGCGTCTCTTGTCAGTGTCTGCGCTTGCTTGGCCATTTGTTGTGATAAACAGGAAAGTGTGTTCAGCTGAATTCAAATAGTGATTTGTTAGACGGGTTTAAAAAAGGTTAATAAACCCACGGCAGCAGTGGCGGCAGCCGTTTGTGAAGCCCTCCTCGTGTGAAGACCGAAGAGTGTAAAGACCATCGACTCTACCGTGCGACTCCACCGGGCAGGGACACCGGCAAGGGATATAAGTATCGCTTTTTATTTATCCTCTTTCCTACTACTTGTTTCACTGCTGTTTTAGTTTTAATAACCAATTCTTACTATGTAAAAAAAGATGTGTACTTAGGCCTTTAGTGTTATGTTAGAATCATTATTATACTCATACCTTTTCTTGATTTAATATTTTAACTTGTTTTTAGCTTTATTTTTTGTTTTCATTTAAATGTTTAGCTTTGAAATGTTGTTGTATGCATTTGTCATTTTATTTAATTTCTTTATCTTCTTGAATGTGTATATATAATATTTATAGTTTTAACTTTAAATTTTAGTTACTTTTTCTTATTTGTAAGTCGCTTTGGATAAAAGCATCTGCTAAATGACTAAAAGTAAAGTAAAGTAAGTAAATATATATATATATATATATATATATATAGAATAATAGAGCACATTGCAGTATGGGTTGAATGCAGTGTGCTTTGTTCCATACTGCACATTTTGGCAAAAGTCTGTACTTTGTACAGTGTGCACAATATGCTTGCTACATACTCAGTGTTCATTTTTACACAGTGTTTTAAGTCATAGATTTGATTAAAAAAATATTATTTGACAGGCCTAACACTGGACATAATAATATGGTAGAATGCTATTCTGAAGATACCATAGCCATGGCTTAACCTAGTATATGATCACATGCAAGAATACCTTGCAATCGTCTTCTCAGGTCTTGTATCTCAGCCTCCTGTTGTTGGTTGATCTCTCTCAGGGAGGCATTCTCAATATCAAACTACAAGAGTGAAACATTTACACACAATTTATATCCTTCCGCCTATTCTAGAACAAACACTTGTACAAAAAGCATGAACATACTTCATTCAGCTTCCTCATGACCCATTCTTTGATATTTGCTGCTTTTTCTTCAACCGTCTTGGCATCTTGAATTCGGTTCTGTTTCTGAAGGTGTAATGTAATGGATTTAAATAGGCCTCTATGATGCTAACCTGATAGTTTTGGAGACTGGAGTTGGGACTGACCTGTTCCTCCAGCTGTTGCTCCAGGTTGGCAATAAGCTCGTCTTTCTCCTGCAGTAGCGTTTGAAGATTTTGACAGCGCCTGAACAGCCGCAGCTCTGAATCACTCGACTGGATGTCTGATACCTTTAGACGCTCTTCCATCCATTGCACCTGAAACACACACATAAACATTCACACATTATTTGTAATGGTTATATTTTATCAAAAATAAAATATACAGGATTTGGACAAAATAATGCAATAATGTGAACACCCATTGTTATAGGTGTTAATATAATTTGTGTAGACTACAGTGAAAACTTGTGTTTCCGTTGTTTCTCTTTCCTCCTCCTCAGATTTGACACTCACGCAGGTTGCCAGATTGAGGACACGCTACAGCAGGGGTTCTCAAAGTTTACATTCAAAGGTCCGAATCTGAATTATCATCAACGTTAAAAGGTCCGAAATAATGTTATTAAAAAACTTGTTTTTTATAAACATGCTTACAACTTTATATAACAATTCAACTTTATATATGCTTAATTGTCATATTTATGACGTCATCATAAACGTACTTGCGTTTACGAAAATCAACCATGGTTTTATACAAATAAAACAAAAATTAAATAAATTGCTTACTATTAAACCATGATAACCACAATTTAACCATGGTCTTGCTACAGTAACCATAGTTTAACCATGGTATTTGTAGTAAAACTGGTTATATAAATTGTAATCAATATGCAAAAAATAAAAAAAGGTTACTACATTTTTATTATAATAAAACCATGGTTATTTTTCATAAGGGTTACTCAACAGTAGTACTGCATTTTTATACAACTAAATGCCCAATAAAGCAGTTCTCATTTAGGCCTACATATTTAATGTTTCTGAAATAGTACTTCAATGTAACCTGCAGTCCCTTCAACTGAATTGCCAAAATCTTTAATTATAATTTTTTTTAAATATATATATTCATGGAGCACAAACGTCCGAACTATGTTCATATTTCAACCCTTTACAGACGAACTACATTCATGTTCATATGCCAAACAGTCAACAGTGATAGGTTTTTGGAAACGCTGTTTTGTACTCGTTCATTCACAAGTCTGCTGCGGTTCGGTTCTTTGAATACGCTGCTCACTCTGCTGGTGAAATACGAAGTGGAGGCGGGTCCGGATTGAATTCCCTCCCGGTCCGGATCCGGACCGGAGTCCGGACTTTGAGAAGCACTGCGCTACAGGAACGAGTGCAATTTACACTTGGAAGGTGACAAGCCTTACACACTATAAGTTGATGAACCGATTTACCAGTGTTTTTATATTACTTTGTTCATTGATCTTTTTAGATGGATGCCAAGGCTTTTTAGGTTGAGTAGAATCTGTGATCGCGCTGCTAAAACGCTGTGCTTTCCACCACCTGGCAAACCGGGGAGTCGAAAAACTAATAGGTAAATTGGCAGTGGGTGGAGTCACACAGACCAAAACAAAAACAGACCTTGGAACCACATTTCAAAACATAATAAGTGTAGCATTGTTTTTGCAGAAACACGTATGTAAACTTAGCATGTTACCTAAATATTTGCAAACATATTTTGGTATTTTATGCTTTAGTACAGTCAAACAATGTACATACAGCACCTTTAATAAAGGAACATTGAATATTTTCCAAGGTGTTCATATTATTTTGTCCAACCCCTGTGAATGATTAATATAAATTCTGATATAGTTTTGTTGAAATTATCCTTTAAATGTAGTCATGTAGCTATTTACTCCCAAAACAATAGCGTTTAATAATTTGAGGCATTTTAGTTGATGATAATATGCTGATGATAATATGCAAAATTATGAAAACTTTGACAAACCATAATAACAGTCTTGAAAAAAACTTTTTGTCAAGAAATATTTTCATATACATTTGATACATTACATTAGTATTAATTGTACCAAAATAATCAAATCATTTAGAAAGCCATTTAGGTAAAGATTCATAATTTAAATAAATCATTGGCAGTGCAAATACTTAATATTCCTAATATCGGATGAAATGTCCAAGAGAGTGTTATTAGTATTTACCTGCTGGTTGGCCTCATATGCCCGATGCTCGGCTTCCAGTACCTGCGTCTCCAACTGCTGCATCTGAGAGAGCAAGAAGTACCGTTTAAATGAATGGGAAAATGAGCCGTGCTTGTGCATGAATATGTATGAATATGAGAATTATTATTATTATGAAAGTCTACATAAAAATTCTCCTCAGGTATAATATTTTCCAAACAAATATGTCACGGTGCGGGCTAGGGGCACCGAGGAAAAACAGAAGTCTGGGTCCAAATGCAGGAAAGCGCAGTTTAATTCTAACAAAAAGGCCAACAGGCAAAAAACAAAACATAAAACAGAATGGGACACCACAGAACGCAACTGTCACAAATCTGGTTGCCCTTCCATCTCATTGACTCTTGCACCACACAGACTGTTGCTTCATACTGGACTGCATTTCCCATAACCCATTGCACTGATCACCCAACTGTCATAATCACACGCTGCACTGATCACACAGCTGTCTCCAATCACACGCTCACCTGAGAGCCATTACACACATCATACAAAAGACATTAATTTCCTCTTCCTCCCTGCCGAGTATTGTTTAGCATTCTCCAAATGTTAGCTACTACCAAGCCTTTCCGTGTTTTGTTTTTGTGTTCAGTCTCCTGTATTGTTCTGCGTTTTTCACTCTCCCAGTGTTAGCTGCTTTACGGAGCCTCTTCTAGTTTTCCGTGTCTCATTTTAGTTTAGTCTAGTCTTTTCGTGTTGCCTTGTTGTCTGGTTCCTGATCTCCTGCCTCGTACCTGGATTACCCCTCTTGTCAAGCCCTCTGGATATTGTTCGCCGATCGAAGACCACGCCCGTTTATTTGAGTACTCATCTGCCTTGCCCTCAATATACCTGTTTGCCAGTTGTTTGACCCTGCCTGTGTTTTTGACCATGCCCCTTAATAAAAGCTTGCACATGGATCCGCACGCCTCTCATCTTGTCGGCCCCGTTACAGCAACGCAGTGCTGGTGTCCTCGAGAGCATAGACCAGAGTGTGCAACAATACACAACACAATAACACATATATGTACTCTAGCCAGGCAGGGTGGTGAGTCAGGAGGGAATATAAGGACTGTGCAAATGGGGAACAGCTGAGGATGTGCTTAGTGACAGGTGTGTGGAATGAAGGGAAATGAGTCCAGGAGGAAGGGAGATGGCAACCTCTGGTGGTGAGAGGGTGGAATGCCGGGCCTGGACTCCTGACATTACCCCCCCCCTTAAAGGAACGTCTCATGTAATGGAGTGGGCTCTGTGGGCTCACGGAACGGAGCGGGCTCTGGAGCGGACTCTGTGGGCTCATGGAACAGAGCGGGCTCTGGAGCAGACTCTGTGGGCTCACGGAATGGAGCGGGCTCTGTGGGCTCCCGGATGGGAGCCGACTGTGGAACGGAGCGTCCCGGAACTCTGGGCTCCGGAACGGAGCGGGCTCTGGAGCTCTGGAGCTCCGGACGGAGCGGGCTCTGTGGGCTCCCGGAACGGAGCTGTGGGCTCACTCTGGAGCGGACTCTGTGGGCTCATGTAGCGGGCTCTGGACGGGGCTCCCGGAGCGGGGAGCTCTGTGGGCGGACTCCCGGAATGAGCGGGCTCTGGAGCGGACTCTGTGGGCTCATGGAATGGAGCGGGCTCTGGAGCAGACTCTGTGGGCTCACGGAATGGAGCGGGCTCTGGAGCGGACTCTGTGGGCTCCCGGAACGGAGCGGGCTCCCCAGCTAACTCCACCCTGAAGGCAGAGCCAGGTTGAGATAGTCTTCCAGTGACTCCTCGGGGTTCCAGTATGGCATCCTGGATTTGAAGGGCTCGGCCAGGCCTCCCCAGAAGAAGACCAGGAGGCAGGTCTTCTCCGTCGCCAACTGACCTCCCAGAGGTAATTATAAGCAAGCAGGTATAAAGCAAACGAGAGCGAGTTTAAAGCTTACAGGCTTCCGTACACCGCCCTCCCCCAGTGTCTTCTGGGATATCTTACGGCTCGATTCTCTCAAGTCTGCACTGGATACATCCTCGATACCAAGAACACATCCGGGAACTTTCATGCGTCCTCTGTACTTGGGTTCTTGAGAATTGGAACTGGACTTCGACGGTCGATGATGACGTAGAACGAGAACACAAGGACGCAAGATCGCTAAAGAACGCATATTGAGAAACAGCCAACGTCACGGAGCACATGGGAAACAAACACATACAGACAGTCTCTGTGAGAAGTGCTGAGAATGTCATTTTTATCGACGGCATTGTGGTGATGATAAATTAGGGGGTGCCTAATTGTCAAAAAAACGTCTATACCTTTGTTTCATTTTATTGCATATACTTTATTATAACTGAGAATTATTTTAAGATTAAAAAAGTATATTTATGTGGAAAGGTGCAAAATTGTTTTGCTTTCTTTTTGGTGCTTTATAAATATAAAAACCCAAATATGACTAATAATATCATATTATTAATATATTTTTTATAATTATTAGATTATTAATAAAATATTATTAATTATAATATTATAATATTATTTTTCACATTATGGTATTTAAAATATAAATTTATTTGGATAACGTTAATGGACGGAACAAATAATTTAGGTAATTATTTTGTCGTATGTCTTTTTGAGGTTAATTTGCCATGATTAACATAACACCATACAAAATTTGTGAGATTTGCATAACACCGAACATTTTGGGGTTAAATTTGCTTGTTCTGTGTTATGCGCTTATTTCTGCTTTGGCAGGAGCTCCATCAGCAACCTGTTTCTCTTCATACAGTTCCCAAAGGAGAACAGACAAATATGACCTAACACACTGCTAATAGTTACCGCTCCACTCATATTTTCCACTGAACACCATACAAAAGTGTTTTATGCATCTCTGTGTGTACGTGACCCAATGGTATTCAGATCTTTCTAACAGCCTCTTTTCTTTGCAATCCTCCATTAAAGATGTTTAATAAGTCCCAACAGACAAAAGCACTATTGACAAAACTTATGAAAAAGTCATCTTAATGATGACTCTGGACCAGTCCAGTCCATGTTCTGCTCTAGTTCTCTTAAGTTAAAGCAGATTTTGTTGTATTTGTTGATGGTACATTAGTCAGAGCTTGATGAATGACGTAAATCTCTGATTTGCAGATGGAAGTTAAAAAGATTCACAGACTCTGGTTAGTTTTACATGATAGAAGTCTATTGATATTCAAGGTTTAGTGAGCCAATGCCTACCGGCCAAACCAAAGGGTGTGTCCACCAAAACACACTGATGGTCAGAAATACATTACACATTCATTATCTCTGTTGTCTACACACACAGCCACTATACCCACAGACTATTCATACACACAAGCTTAATGTGGAACTAACTACATATATGTTTATATCGCAACAACCACACACATACACATACTGTACACACGGGTTCACAGTACACAACCAGCCTCATTTGTGGTCAAGCTGGTCCACCACTGCCCAACGGTGCAGATATAGAATATAAAAAATAGCAGAGTAATTACAGACTGTTCTGAGAACAGCTGCACAAACCCAGATAGACTCTGAACGGTTCAGCCACAGGTTAGCGCTACATATTAAAATGTGCTATTTTCTAAAGGCCATCATTGAACCTGTCTTGGTGAAGACTTGGTGCTTGAATCGCCAATGAACACATGTGTGTGCTATGTGACCGTTTGACACATCTGATTACCTGGTGCTGCATACACTAACATTCAAATATTTTTTTTATTAATTATTTTAAAAAAATGAATGCTTTTATCCAGCAAAGATTCATTACACTGATCAAAAGAGACAGACATTTATAATGTATGTTCTTTTGAACTATTTAAAAAAAAACTTGAACAGAGGATCTAGAAAATAAATAAATAAATCTATATATTCAGTGCTGCTTGAAAGTTTGTGAACCCTTTAGAATTTTCTATATTTCTGCATTAATATGACCCAAAACATAATCAGATTTTCAAATTATTTATATGTATGAATTATTTATTCATGAAAATTATCAAATATTGCATATCTGTGAGTGGCAAAGTATGTGAATCTCTTGGATCAGCAGTTAATTTAAAGGTGAAATTAGAGTCCATTTGTGCAGAGGGGTTTTCAGTCAGTGCAATGACTATCAAATGTCAGTACGTGAGCGGTTTTATTCAAAGAACAGGGATCTATCAAAGTCTGATCATGTTTGTGGAAGTGAATCATGTCACGAAAAAAGGAAATTACTCAGTACCTCAGAAAAAGAGTTGATGTTGCTCATCATCAGGCTAGAAAAGTTTATAAAACCATCTCTAAAGAGTTTGAACTCCACAAATCCACAGTCAGACAGATTGTGTACAAATGGAAGAAATTCATGACCACTGTTACCTTCCCGAGAAGTGGTCGACCAACAAAGATCACTCCAAAGCAGAACGTGTAGTAGTCTGCGAGGTTGGTAACTTCTAAGCAACTAAAGGCCTTTCTCACAGTGGCTAATGTTAATGTTCATGAGCCCACCATCAGGAGAACACTGAGCAAGGATGGTGTGCATGGCAGAGTTGCAAGAAGAAAGCCACTGTTCTCCAAAAAGAAAATGGCTTGCTAAAAATCATGTGGTCAAGCCAGAGGACTATTGGAGAAAGGTTTAATGGATGGATAAAACCAAAATAGAATATATTGGTTTAAAAATGAGAAGCTATTATGTTCAGAGAAAAGAACACACTGCATTCCAGCTTAAAGGTGCCATAGAATGGAAAACTGTATTAACCTTGGCACAGCTGAATAATAAGAGTTCTGTACATGGAAATGACATACTGTGAGCCCCAAACACCATTGTTTCCTCCTCCTTATGTAAATCCTGTGCGTGTAAAAGACCACTGAAAAAGAGGAGAATCCCAACAGAACACCAACTGTGATGTTACAGTCGGGATCATTCATGTTTAGACCCCCAACACTTGCATAACATATACCAGCCCATGTTCTAGGCCAGCTGGACCTGCACAGCTGAATCATCTATGCAATGTTGCCAGATATTGCTATTAAAACAAACACAAACCGATAAATAAATAAAAATAAACCCAAATTATTTAAAATATTTTGTAATTAAGATAAGATAAAGATATCACTGACCCTAAACATCCTCCTTTATTAACTTTCTAAAGGGACAAAAAGAGTGAAAAGACAAGTCCAAAAACACTTATAACAGTTATAACAGCTTATAACAGCTGGCAACACTTATAACAGCTGGATCTGGCAACACAGAGCCTGTGTCACTCACAACTCTCTCTTAAGCCTCGTTCACTCCACCAGCGTCTCACAGCAATCATGTTCATACCACAAACGCTAAACATTCTTTCAAAATCTCTCAATTAAGGTAATAACAGACCATTTTATTATAGGGACAAATCCTAGGGTTATAAATCTACATGTAAAACCATTTCAGGATAATTTTTGCCCTTACCTAAGCCACATACATTCTATATGACTTATATGAAAATCTGATGATGTTTTGGGTCATATTTATGCAGAAATATCAACAATTCTAAAGGGTTCACAAACTTTCAAGCAGCACAGAATATATATAAAGGTTATTGATAATAATACATGTTTCTTGAGCAGTAAATCAAGATACTAGAATGATTTCTGAAGGATCATGTGACACTGCAGTAATGATGCTCAAAATTCAGCTTTGAATCACAGGAATAAATTCCACTTCTAAAAAAACCTAAAAAAGTATAGTTTGTTTAAAATAGTTGTTTAAAATTTAAATAATATTTCACAATATTACTGTTTTTACTGCCTTTTTGATAAAAAAATATTTAGCCTTGTGACTTTACAATACCAAGCATAAAAAAATTATAATAAACAAATGTCCAATAATAAAAAAGCCCCTAAAAATAATAAAAAGCCCCTAAACCCTAAAGCCCCTGATCTTACTCATTTGGACATTTATAAATGATAAAACATGGCCAGGAGTTAATAAGTCTTAATTTGTGGCCACAATATCTAGTTTTTCTTCTTCATGTCGTGCAGGGCTCCATACAAAAGTGCATTGTTCTGATTGACCAGGAGATGGTGCTCTAAGAGGACAATGGGGTGATTCGAAGCAACAAAGTGACCAGCTTTAATTCATTTTCAAAGATATATAGCAATTACTGGTGAAACAAGCAATAGAGACCGCTGATGATGCGACAAAGCTCAACTTTATGTAAATGAGTTGTGACGGCCAATGGGAGTGCTGTAAACCAAAACTAACCAAAAAAAACGGATGCTTTCATCAGTTTGCACATGTAAACTTCACATTTCCAGCAACAGCTCTTTGGATCTTCTACAATCCCCCTCACTTCTCTGCTCCATACGCTCCTGGCTACAGTAAGTTTTCCATTCCACGCATTCCATCCTCGGCCTTCTGTGGCCGGCCCGCCCTGCACCCCTCATCCAGCCTTCCTCCACAGGCCAGTTCACAAGGCCTGTCTGTGTGACAGCCTTCACTGCACCACGGCTCCAAATTCCCCAGCGTCACCCGGCCTGTGCTCCACACTGCACTCATCTATGTCCTACAGCAGCACTGTATACTACACTAGAAGCTCGCGTTTCCATTAGTAGAATCCCTTGCTTAAGTTAGCATTGAAATACATATTTAGATGGCTATTTATTATGGGGCTAAATTCTGAAATACCATTAAACATAATACAATTCATTTCACATGTGACCCTGGACCACAAAAAAAGTCTTAAGTCGCACGGGTATATTTGTAGCAATAGCCAACAATACATCTTATAGGTCAAAATTATAGATTTCTCTTTTATGCAAAAATTATTAGGCTTTTAAGTAAAGATCATGTTCAATGAAGATATATAGAGTCATGGCCAAAATATCGGCACCCTTGGTAAATAATATCAAAGAAGGCTGTGAAAATGTATCTGCATTGTTAATCCTTTTGATCTTTTATTTTAAAAAATCACGAAAATGTAACCTTTCATTAGATAATAATAATTTAAAATGGGGGGAAATTTCATTATGAAATACATGTTTTTCTCTAATACACATTGGCCACAATTAGCGGCACCCTTTTATTCTTACACTTTTATAGTTTAACAGCTCTAAATGTTCTCCTATAATGCCTGATGAGGTTAGAGAACACCTGACAAGAGTTCAGAGACCATTCCTTCATCCAGAATCTCTCCAGACCCTTTAGATTCCCAGCTCCATGACGATGCATGAAGGTTTCAAAAAGTATTGAATAAAGGGTGCCGTTAATTGTGGCCAATGGGTTTTAAAGAAAAACATTCATTTCATAATGATATTTTCTCCATTTTAAATTCTTATTATCCAATGAAAGGTTAGATTTTTGTGATTTTTTAAAATAAAAGATCAAAAGGATTAACAATGCAGATACATTTTCACAGACTTCTTTGATCATATTTACCAAGGGTGCTGATATTTTTGGCCATGACTGAATATACTATATATATATATACTGTAGATATATATATATATATTGTAGACCTGTTGAAGAAATATCTACATAGAGACTCAAGCCTTAGAAACATATAACAATAAAACAATGTCTGTAACATCACTGAATCGTACAAAGTTCTCTCTGGCTACTGCCACCCAAATGTGGAATCAAGGGTGTTGCCACAACAGATTCCTGCTTCACATAATGAGCTCTTAGTGTGAGAACACAAGTTCATATGCATTCGACTACACTTGAAAGTTGCCCATATTTTTACCATAATGGTTAAAAGGAAAGGTTTGCATCTGTTCATAAACAGGATATGGTGTAGCCACTGAAGTCTTTATGTGCACCTTTGAGACATTCTTTGAGGATGGCTCACAGCGAAAGTTTGTTACTGTTTTGAGATTATTTGCATGATGAGCAATTGCTGTCCAAGTCTGGTTGATTCATTTAAACTTCACCAAACAGGATGTTAACCAGGGGAGAAAATGACCTACATTTCTCCCAACAAACCACACTTGGATTAGCATATATGTTGTTTGTTTGTGTATGTATTTAGCATGCTAACTTCCTGTATAGCACGAGGCCAGGAATTTCCTCCCTTGGGAGTCTCAGTGATTAAGGGATAGTTTGTTTTGCCACACATTCTGTCTCTCTCCTCCCATTTTACTTCTCTTTCCCTTTCACTCTTATGCCTTCTCATCTGTCCTAGACGTGTAAAACATGTAAATCATAGTTTGAGACAACCCACTGATTAGGAGAGATAAATAGGGTCCACTGTCCCAAATCAGATTTGTTTCGCTTTATACATAAAGTAATAAAAAAGACAGAATACAAGAATATCTTTTGACACATAAACAGGCTAAATATTTGTAACATTTTATACAACAGTTATATTTATTAATATTTCAGTTAGACTGTCAGTCTGGAGGAATTTATTTTTCTGCATGTTTCATCATTACATCAGTAGGTGGGAGTCATTTGAATCACTTTGAACTGATTCATTCAAAAATACTGATTCACTGTGGAACAAAACGTCTTTATTAGTGAGTCATTGAATAATACACTCAACCGATTAGTTCAAAATCACTGATTTGTTGAGGAACAAAACACTACGGTGTGTAAGTGTGGGACTTTTTCATTAGGGGTGTGCGATAATATCGTAACTGTTGTTTTAATGATGTGTAATTTGACACTATCGAGTATTTTGCAAAAACCAAACAAAACACCTACTGAGTGCACGCATACATTAACCTACGTAATGAAGTGGGTTAAACAGTGCACGTGTGCATTTAGAGTGTTCTTTCAATGCATGATTCAGTCTATTAAAATGCATTAAGAATGATCACAAAATTCAAGATATGAGGGCAGAAAATGTATATACAGTATTTCCATCATTTCATATAATTAAAATCACACGTAGAGTGCGGTTTTTTTCTTCAAAAATAAGCATGATTACAAATTTTATATTGGTTTTATACAACAGTTCAATAAACAATAAGTTAATATTAGACTTACGTTTTAGACACCATATTGCCTGTTTTTGCTCCATTGTGTCAACAAAAAAATTATTCCAAACAGCAACAGCACTGTTTGGCGTTTCTGAGCATCAAGACGATGCCTGCGTCCCACGTCCCAATGTGCATACTATCCATCCTAAATTATATGTGATAGTAGTAATTTTCAATAGATTTAGGGCAAAGGGTGATATAGATTGGGATAGGGATTTTGTTCAATTTTTATGTTTAAAATGTCAAAACATTTTGCCTTTGTAACTGGTTAAATCACTCCATGTCCCTTTGAGCTGCATTAAATAGTGTGTAAATACATCTAAATGCCAATTCAGATGCAACTTCTGCAAAGATTAATTTTGATGATACTGGTTTCATTTGTTTGGTAACAGCCTAAACGTCTTATTATCTTAATTGACTGATTAAATGTAAATATAACAATTTGACTCAAAAGATGTACACTTTTAGAAAAAATGGCTTTATTAAATGTAAAAAACTATTTAAACTTATATGAAAGTTTAATTAATCACTGATGTGAACTGACCACACAGAATATGAAGAATATCAAAAACTGCAGCTTACGGTGCAGTATGCACAATAACACACTCTTGCAAAATATAGTCTAATTATCGTTATGAAAAAATTATATAATTTAGTTTTTCAATAATCACACACTCCTACTTTTCAGTGGCTCTTTCTGCAGGTTACGCCAGAAGGTTGTGGCATCTTTATGCAGTATGTATGTGACTTCTTTATGAATGATTCAATGACTCACTTATAAAGACAGGCAATATCGATACGTCACTTCACAGGATGTGGAGAGGGAAATTTAAAGCAATTTGAACAACTGGTTCAAAAACTCTAATTTATTTAAGACCGAAACAACTGACTGTCTTTATAAGTGAGTCATTGAATCATTCACTAAACCAATTAGTTCAAAAACACTCAACAAAACAACACTCTCTTTAGATTGGAATCTCATTTAATATGTCTGAATACCGTTTGAAGTCCACTTCGCAGGACACTTATGGTCAAAAGGAGCGCACATACTGTCTTACTAAGAGAGTCATTTATTTAACCATTCACTTAACCAATTTGTTCAAGACCACAGATTCATTGAGCAAAGAAACACCACTACTGTTTGTTGCTCAGAGATGGACAACTGTTATTTGTTAGAACTATTCTAGTTGGTGGAGCAAAAATAGACAAAGTAACTGGTAATATTATGTGTAAAATGTAAGTAACTAACATTGTTGTAATATAGTTTTAATGGTAACATTTTGTTTATTGAACTGCATAAAACTGTAATTTACTTGAAAATCTAATGTTACAATTTAGACTGCAAATTTGTTCCAAAAGCACTGTGCTTTAAGTAAGGAATAATTGACAACAGGCCGTTGAAAAATAATGCACACCTCCGCTTCGCGTCGTGAACGCATCACCACCTCGGGTGTGACGACGTGGAGGTGTGCATTATTTTTCTAATAATTCAACGGCTCGGAGTCAAATATTCCGCTTATACTACGGTTGCCACACTTAAAGACATTGATCAGATGATATATTTCAAGGCATTCGTACGGTTTTTCTACTTCAATCGCTATTGTGAGTAGGATTATTTCTTCTGCATCTCATCTAACGTCTCCCTAGCTAATTTCAAAACGTTATTTTAAACCGTAACGAACACTTCAGCCGTTGATAGCAGACTAATGCAGTTAATACAGTTAATAACTAAGTTATGAGAGAGAGAGAGAGAGAGAGAAGAGAGAGAGAGAAAGAGAGATTAATGTTACCTCTGTGAGTCAGTGATCGGTAGCAATGTCTATAGTGAGAATTTAAGTTTGTTTTCTTCACGAACAGAGCCGTTGTTGCTACATCGCTTGTGAGAAGTCATGTAGCTTTTAATTTCTTAAACTATGTTACTGATAAAATCGTCAGAGTAGTGCTAACTACTTTAGCACTTATGTTAAGGTGTGTGCAAACTATAACGTTATGTTCGTCTGTGAGGGAGAGACCTAGAGCGGGAGAGAGAGAGTAACGTTAGTGTCACAGTCAGTTGTTGGAGTGCCCAGCTTAGCCACCAGAGGGCACTCTCTTTGAGTCACTGCTTGTGTCTGAACTGCGTTTCCCATCACCCTTTGTATATATTATTGGTTCATTACTGCCAGCTGGTTATCATTTGACTTATTAGCTTCACCCTTTAAATACCCTGTGCATTGTGTCTTTAGTTGCGTCAGTATTGCATTCTGTTTCCATGTTGCTTCTGTGATTCCTGTTTTTGATCATGTGAATATTGTTTTTGAGCTCTTAGAATAAAAGCTGCAAATGGATCTTTTTGTGTGAGCATTCCGTGACAGAATACTGACGCCAGTTACAGATCCAGCAGCTAGACTGAGCTATCGGCTTGTGGACCATGGGCATTCGAATTCTTCCTCCTGCTTCGAAGAAGGAGCGGAAGGCTCGGCTTAGGATGTTGGCGGATCTTCGGCAACAGGGGATGCAAGTGGGTGGACTGGCACAGACCTTTTGGACATTGGCGGTAGGATTGGAACTTGGTAATGCTGAGCTCAGTAAGATTTTTAATGAGTGCCTGGACAATCCCTTGCCTCCTTTTGAGATGGAGGGGCTTAAAACTCTTGATTTTTGGAGTTTCATTAATTATCTCAGTTACCGCAGTTTAGTCCTGTCATGTCGATCTGAGCCAACTGCAGTGCTCCCGAAGATGCCCGAATCCACCACAACATCTCCAGAGGATAGTGAAGCTTCCCTATCTCCGACCCGCAGGCGAAGGTCGAGGAGGAGGGCAGTTAAGTCTGCTCTGATGGTCTCGACTCCGGTGGTCCTGGAGGCCATGGTGGCCATCACCGGGTCCGCTCCAGAGCCGACGCAGTCCACTCCAGAGCCCGCTCCGGTCCAGGAGCTCACAGAGTCCACTCCAGAGCCCGCTCCGGTCCAGGAGCTCACAGAGTCCACTCCAGAGCCCGCTCCGGTCCAGGAGCTCACAGAGTCCACTCCAGAGCCCGCTCCGTCCAGAGACTCACAGAGTCCACTCCAGAGCCCGCTCCGGTCCAGGAGCTCACAGAGTCCACTCCAGAGCCCGCTCCGGTCCAGGAGCTCACAGAGTCCACTCCAGAGCCCGCTCCGGTCCAGGAGCTCACAGAGTCCACTCCAGAGCCCGCTCCGGTCCAGGAGCTCACAGAGTCCACTCCAGAGCCCGCTCCGGTCCGGGAGCTCACAGAGTCCGCTCCAGAGCCCGCTCCGGTCCGGGAGCTCACAGAGTCCGCTCCAGAGCCCGCTCCGGTCCGGGAGCTCACAGAGTCCGCTCCAGAGCCCGCTCCGGTCCGGGAGCTCACAGAGTCCGCTCCAGAGCCCGCTCCGGTCCGGGAGCCGACAGAGTCCGCTCCAGAGCCCGCTCCGGTCCGGGAGCCGACAGAGTCCGCTCCAGAGCCCGCTCCGGTCCGGGAGCCGACAGAGTCCGCTCCAGAGCCCGCTCCGATCCGGGAGCCGTCAGAGTCCGCTCCAGAGCCCGCTCCGATCCGGGAGCCGACAGAGTCCGCTCCAGAGCCCGCTCCGATCCGGGAGCCGACAGAGTCCGCTCCAGAGCCCGCTCCGATCCGGGAGCCGTCAGAGTCCCTCTCCAGAGCCCGCTCCGATCCGGGAGCCGACAGAGTCCGCTCCAGAGCCCGCTCCGATCCGGGAGCCGACAGAGTCCGCTCCAGAGCCCGCTCCGATCCGGGAGCCGACAGAGTCCGCTCCAGAGCCCGCTCCGATCCGGGAGCCCACGGAGTCCGCTCCAGAGCCCGCTCCGATCCGGGAGCCCACGGAGTCCGCTCCAGAGCCCGCTCCGCTCCGGGAGCCCACGCAGTCCGCTCCGCTCCGGGAGCCCACGCAGTCCGCTCCGCTCCGGGAGCCCACGCAGTCCGCTCCGTTCCGGGAGCCCACGCAGTCCGCTCCGTTCCGGGAGCCCACGCAGTCCGCTCCGTTCCGGGAGCCCACGCAGTCCGCTCCGTTCCGGGAGCCCACGCAGTCCGCTCCGTTCCGGGAGCCCAAGCGCCTCGCCCTGCCGGCGCCGCCCAAGCGCCTCGCCCTGCCGGCGCCGCCCAAGCGCCTCGCCCTGCCGGCGCCGCCCAAGCGCCTCGCCCTGCCTGCGCCGCCCAAGCGCCTCGCCCTGTCTGCGCCGCCCAAGCGCCTCGCCCTGTCTGCGCCGCCCAAGCGCCTCGCCCTGCCGGCGCCGCCCAAGCTCCACGCCCTGCCGGCGCCGCCCAAGCGCCACGCCCTGCCTGCGCCGCCCAAGCGCCACGCCCTGCCGGCGCCGCCCAAGCGCCTCGCCCTGTCTGCGCCGCCCAAGCTCCACGCCCTGCCGGCGCCGCCCAAGCTCCACGCCCTGCCGGCGCCGCCCAAGCTCCACGCCCTGCCGCGCCGCGCCCAAGCTCCACGCCCTTCCGGCGCCGCCCATGCGCTAACGCCCTGCCGGCGCCGCCCATGCGCCTCTCCCTGCCGGCGCCGCCCATGCGCCTCTCCCTGCCCGGCGCTGCCCATGCGCCTCGTCCGCCGGCGCCCCCAGGCTTCCTGTCCTGCCGGGGCCACCCTGGCAGCTTGCCAAGCTGCTGGCTCCCCTCTGGCCTCCTGACGGGCTAGAGCCGGCCTGGTCTGTCCCTCCGGCCCCGCCCTGGCCATCCTCCAGGGATCTGGTTCGGCCGATCCTCCATGGTCCGTCCCTCGGCTCCGCCCTGGCTACCGTTTCCTCGGGGCCCTATTCCATTACATGGACCTGGCCCACCGTCCCTCCCCCTGATCCACCTACATCCCACCTCCCACCTGAAGATTCTTGTCGTTTATGGAGCGTCTGGAAGCCACTCTTTAGAGGGAGGGTAATGTCACAGTCAGTTGTTGGAGTGCCCAGCTTAGCCACCAGAGGGCACTCTCTTTGAGTCACTGCTTGTGTCTGAACTGCGTTTCCCATCACCCTTTGTATATATTATTGGTTCATTACTGCCAGCTGGTTATCATTTGACTTATTAGCTTCACCCTTTAAATACCCTGTGCAGTGTGTCTTTAGTGCGTCAGTATTGCATTCTGTTTCCATGTTGCTGCTGTGATTCCTGTTTTTGATCATGTAATATGTTTTGAGCTCTTAGAATAAAAGCTGCAAATGGATATTTTTGTGTGAGCATTCCGTGACAGTTAGGCTATGTGCATTCCGTACATAAAAAACATAAACATGGACTAGATCTGTCGATTTTATCCTTTTGTTTACTGTATTTATTTGTTGGCCAGTGTCATTGTGGGTTTTGGTTATTTTGCTGTTATAAGACCTTTGAAATAACATAAATCATTGGCGAAGGGATATGGTCATGTCATGTGGTCAAGAGTGCTGCCTGGAACTACGTTCGCTGTGCGTTTCCCTGAAAATAATTGCACACCTCAGAACGTTCTTCAGCCAATCAGATTCAAGCATTCAACGGCCCCGTAGTATAAATGAAGTTAAGGCCTGCTCACTCAAAGAGCGATAACGATATTCTAATTCTATGAGAATAGTGAAATCTGTTTATTGAGTAAATAGCAAATAACGTTAATGTCAATTAATTAACCTCGCTAATATATGTATATTAAATTATCTTTATAGTTATTAGTCTTGGTGTAAATGGGCCTTTAATTTAATGACACAACTTAATAGTAGGTTTTAGCGTCACAGGATGCAAAAATTCTCTCTATGAAGTTACATCTCTCAATTATCCGCCTTTAAAGTGCTGTTGCTTAAACAAATCTACATAAACTAGTTGTCCTTTATTTGATTAGTTGGGTGACTAGTTGATCATCCTGTGTCAGGGTGGCTGGAAGGGATGAGAACGAGGATTCAATTGCTGGAGGTAAAAAAGGGCTTTATTAATAAAAAAATGAAATAAACAACAAAAACTACCCCATAGGGGAAAACAGACGGGCAGGGCAGGGCACCAGGCACAGACAACAGGTGTGTTCGAGTTCGTGCAGCGCCAAACAGACCTAGAGGCCAGAGTAGCTGCTTGCAGTCAGGAGCGGAATTGAAAGCGGAGATGTGAAGTCGGACTCTTTCTGCTCCCGGTAATGATGCTCTCGCGGTGTTTGGATACTCTTATCACAGATGAAGTGAATAACATGCAATATTTGTCAAATACACAGACGTTTCAGAAATGTTTTTTCATGAGCAAGAAATACTTTTTATATACTACTGCTTAATAAAGGGGCATCTGTTCAAGAATAAAGTTTAACATAAACTTGTACTATTTAAATACCAATAAAGTGGGGATATATTTGCTTTTCAGTGTTTTTAATTAAATGTGACTCAATATAACATTGCGACTATACAGTAAAATGCCTTTATAGTTCTAAAAAAAGTTTGTGAGCAGTATTCTTTTTAATGCAAAAATTATACAAAGGTTTGTACAAGCATATACAACTCACAACAAGTACAAACACAAATAAACATGCATAAGAATATGTAAAGAGAAACAATTCATGCCAGGGGTAAAATTACAACAATTTAAAGTAATAAAAAGCTTCATTCATCTTGCTTTTTTGTTCTTAATTGTATCTAATGTAGTACCATGTTGTTTAATCTCTTTTATAAAATGTTCAAAGTCAGGCTTAATGTGATATTTTCCAAGTAAAATCAGATTTGTGAGCAGTATTGGATTTGAAGATGTTAGAAACACACGTCATTATTGTCATGTGGTTAATTTGGCCAATCGGGAAACAGCTGTGTCGTCATCAGTGCTCCTGCAGCCTTTCTGGAGAAACTGCGCCGGCTGAGTGAGCCGGCTGCTCTCAAAACACTCTCGCAGTACTTTGATACCACACGTGACAGTGGCGTCAGCGCCGGTTCAAGTAGGAAAAAATTTCTAAATGACATACACTGCTTCAAGTTAGCCAGCAATCGGTTTTCATGGCGCTGCATGAAGTCAAACACACCTAACATTCAACAACAAACTCGCATGGAACAGCAAACACAAGGAGATTATAAAGGGAGCAAATGAGGAGGGTAACGAGCTGACACAGGTAGGGAAAATTAACCAATAATCAGGAAATAAGATGGGTGGGGTCAAGACAATTGACATGAGAGCACATGGCACACAGAAACTATGACAAAAGCCATATGCTCACATTAAACAAAAACACAAGCACATGGTCAGCAAAACAGATTCACTAGCCATGTGCAAAACGGGACATGAACACGCAGCTAATAAGGAGACTCATAAGCCACATGTTCACACAAAACATGACAAACACGAAAGCACGCAGCCAGTGAAAAACACAAGCTGTGTGCCACACAAAACAAGAGAAAGCAAAACGAAGATAATGAAAACACGCGGACAGAGGAGTGCACTGCCCGAGCGAACTCGAGACGCACGCTCCCACAGCAAGAAAAAACCTGGAACGTAAGTGTCCAAACCCCAACACGAAACCATAACTGAGCCTGAAACAAGACTAGAGTACCGGGATCCGAACACCACGCTCCAACTAGGGTGGCCATACGTCCGGATTTTGACCGGACAGTCCGGATTTTAAGCCCCCTGCCCGGCGTCCGGCACAGCCTCAAGCCGGAAACTCATTTGTCCTCCTTTTGGAGTTGCGCTGAATCGGCCTAAACAAACCCCGCTCTAGAATCTTTATTGGGACGCAGCAGCATAGCGTCTAATGCCGTAAGATCTCTGGTCAAACAAATGATTGGCTGAAAGCGGTGTCAAATAAATATCTGATATATCATTGGTTAAAAACGTAAACTAGCCTACACGTGCTGGCTGCGTCATATCATAACGTTAGCATGACGAAACGTCAGACCTCATTTAATCCGGAATGGACAAAAGAGCACAAATTTATATCAAAAAGCAGTAGAGACGCTTTTCATGGATTTTGCACACTGTGTGTATCTGTGAAATGTGTATTTCTATTATTTCCAGAATTGTTATGTTTTCTGGCACTGTAACAGATTATTTGTTTATTTATGTATTTCTATTACTTCCAGAAGTCCAGAAATGTTATGTTTTCAGGCACTGTTACACATAGGTCTACATCAAGATATATCGTAGATCAAATTGTCTGGCAATGAATAGAGTAGGCAATTTCAGAATCATTGTATCATGATACCATCGATATGACGGACAAAATTATATTGTAGTTGTATTGTAGTTGCCAGAGTCCTATGCAATTATTCTTGCCTCCTTTTTGGTGTTATGGGAATGGCCACCCTATTTCCAACACGAAACAGAGCACGTAGAGCACACTCGAAGCCGTGCGCTCACCAGAAAACAAGACAAGAAGGGAGTGTCAAGGCTATGTCACAAAACCATGAATAAACTAGACCGAAGTGACAGAACCCTGACATCCTTCCCACTCCTACTTCCCTACTTTCTTTATCCATGTGCCTCAATCCTTCCCATTCATCCTCTTCCTGTTTTTTCCCACCACAGGATTAATCTCTGACATATCCTCAGCTAAACTATGCTTCCCAGCTATCTGTATTTTAACAGCTCAGCTGATCCAAGACCTACAGTGAGAGGACAGTTCAGGAAAGAGGCCCTATGTAAACATTTAATGGCAGCTTTTAATTACTGCAATAAGGGATTCTGTCCACATATACAAGGGAGGAATAATAGATGACACACATAAGTGAGGCCAGACGCTACCCAGTTGCTAACAATAACACGCCTATTGATGAAGGAATGAGAAACAATTACAATTAAATTCTCATATGATGAAATCATACACTTGAATCAGCATCATAGGGGTTAGAGGACACACTTCCTGAGACAGAGGCTGCATATGAAATTACATATTTCCCAACTATATAGCAGGCACAAAACAGTATGTGAAAAGATATGTCTGAATTCACAGTATTCATAAAATAATACGAGACATGTATGTAGATCACCTACTTCTGATAAATTCCTGAAGTGCACGCTTTAATATCCCATGAGGCTATGGGAGAGGAGTTGTGAATCAACTCAAACGGGTTATTTTTGTTTTCTTTTGCACACAAAGTTTTCTCATAGCTTCGTAAATTTACAGTTGAACCACTGATTTCACACGGACTATTTTACAGATGTCCTTGTGCCTTGATCGTGGTAGGATCCTTGCTGTCTATGGAGGGTCAGAAAGCTCTCGGATTTCATAAAAAATATCTTAATTTGTGTTCCGAAGACGAACGAAGGTCTGATGGGTTTGGAACAACATGAGGGTGAGTAATTAATGACAGAATTTTCATTTTTGGCTGAACTATCCCTTTAAAACTGTATGAGATTCAGTTACAAAATACTTTGGGGCACCAATCGTTAAAATTGCTCAAGAAAGAGCATCTCACAATAGCTGACTATACATTTCGTAAACAGAACATCCTGAGTCTGTAATTCAAAGAGGATTCTGCTATCCCAGAATGCAGCAGTCTGGAGCCTTGTGTCAGGCGTCTGTTTATATTAACCTCTAATCTGCTCTCCCTCGAGATAGGCCAAAGAAATAGGCCATGGCATGCATACACACACACACACTCACACACAACACACACACACACACACACACACACACACACACACACACACACACTCACTCACACACAACAACACACAACACACACACACACACACACACACAACACACACACACTCTTTCGTGGAAATAAAAACCAAACATGGAAATGAGCAAATACTTTAATAGGTGGCTTCTTTGCTTTTCCTAGAATTCTCTTCGATTGAGTATCTCGGCAATATAAATACAGAGGGAATTGGCAGGGCGGAGACAGTTACATACAAATCATATGCCTGTTCTTTTATTACTTTAATAAAAGATGGCTGGGGTAGGTTGAGTTTTACTTGTTCAGCATGCGGTCTGATGTAATGATTTTTAAAGGTCTGAGAGCAGACCAGCAGGCCGAGCGAAGGGACTCTGGGACCGAGATGTAGTGCATTTGACTGACCTTTTCTGCCGTGAGCTCTCGGATCACGCCCATCTGTCCACGGAACTTGACGAGCAGGGCCTCGAGGGCCATGTATTTCTCTTTCCACTCCCCGCCTGCGCTTTCATCGCCCTCCGCCATGCCTTCACCCCAGGCCCTGTCACATCACACAACATGAGGCACAATCAAGAAGATAAACTATGAATCAGATATAGGACTGGCTGTGGGATATATGCCAATACAACTATATTGATATTTGTCAGCCTCTTCATGATATTCGATATTCAACTTTGCTCTAAGGAACCATGCTTTTGATCAACCAGCCACATTTCAACATTGAAATACGGTTAAGATAATGTTTTTTCATCACTGAAAATCATTGAAACAATACTTAATGTGGTAAAAACATTGTTTGTTCGCTAAAGTTGAAAATTAAGATGTTTAAACAATGTCGCAATATCAATGAATGTTGTTTCCTTTTGCAAAATCGAAACAAAAATTCAACTGAATAAACCTCGATCCATGACGTTGATTCACAAATTCAAAATAACATCCATAAACATCCATTTAAAAATAGTTTAAGCATGTATCCACATAATTATCTACATGCATTTTACTGAAACATTGTAGCACACAAAAAAATGTCATGGAAAATAGGCCTAAGTGCCAAAATTTGTCTCATGACATGGTCTTTCAGAGACTTATTGGCCAAACAAACAAGTCGGTGTGTGAGTGTGACTGACCTTCAAATGTAAAAACAATATCAGTTGTTATTTCAGTGGTGAAAAAACTTTCAACTTTCTTTGTTTCAATACTGGAACAGTATTGAAACAATGTTTAATGGTTGTAAAAAGTAATTAGAAATCAAATAAATACTAATATAAATACCAATAAATCAACATTGAAATTAATTCACTCATATAAAAAAGATGTTGAAACACAACATTGCAATATTATCAACATTTATTTAATTTGCAATATCAAAACAAAATTCAACAGTGATTCATCTTCAATCCATGATGAATACAGACTTAAACCTAAAAAAAATTAAAAACACCATTATGGCATTTTTTTATTATTTTCACATTTGGACTAAATAATCTGTCCCCTCCTTTATGCAAAACCTTGCTTCTTCCACAGTTTGGGTTTTCACAGCTTCCCATGTTTCACAGATCTCATGATTACATTTGTTTGGACATGCACAGATGTAAATTAAGTTATGAACAGTGAATATTCTGAATATAATGTTTGTTTGACAGCATTTGTATTAGGTGTATACCAGCTGTCGATATTATTAACAAAAATTTTCATATAGCTGTATGCCATCTGAGATCATTTTGAACTTTAATCAGTTGGAAAGAAACTGTATTGGCTGGAAAGAGAGGCAGTGAAACATTCTTGGTCTCGAATGGCCAAAGTAAGTGTTTGAGGGCCAGGCAGGCAGCGCCCTGGACAAACTGACCACCACTAGTACAAAAACAAACCCTACCAGCCAGCACTCTCTTGCACTCTATGACACTGGCCGTATGACACTGGCACGGGCACAAAGAGAGTGCACACATGTGCTGAGCTCAATTAAGCTGTCCTGGTAAATAAGACTGAGGGTTTGAATCTTAACCAATGGGGATACTAACAACATCTTTTACTGTGGAACTAACTTCTTAAGAGGAAAATGTGGGGAAAATGAGCCAAAGTGGATAACAGGGTCATTATGTAGATCTAGAATACAAGGATTTGTACATGGAAGATCAGTTACTATATATACTGTGCAGTATGTGAGGAAAAGACTCCTTTCCTAATCGTGAAAAGTTTAAATATGTGTTTAGTAATGAGGTTTCCAATATGATACACAAGCATATGTTGTGAATTACACTGTTGAGACCAGGTATGAATTTCCATCTGAGTGTCCTGGTTCTAGCTCTATTAAAGGTTCTGTAAGTTTCACTACATAACGCAGATCAAATATACAGTGATTCAACATAGCATTATATATAGTACACATTTTAACCTAACCAAAAACGGTCTATGGGTATGTCATATCTATTAACTGTCTAACGTTATATACCATTTAGATGCAGTTAGTGACAGAATGATGATGCAATAGGTATAATTAGAGTTGTATTAATGAAAATTAATAGAACAGAACATAATTATTTAATATTAACTGAATTTATGTTACATCAAATCAATACATTTATTTCAAACGTGTTCAATATATTAAGCTTTTCATTTTCAAAATCACCTTTAAAACAATCAACAGGGTACATAATATAGGCTACATTTCATTTTAGAATCTATTTTCATCTAAATATATAATATTGAACTTTCATATTTGAATAAGTAGAAATATAAACTTCGATACTTTAATATCGTATACCCTTTTACCAAGAAGCAAAAACAATACTTTTTTTGTTAATAGTTAAATATTTTATACGTACCCGGCAATCAGTGTTACAGTGCTGAAGATGGAACTGGTTTCACACCATAATACAATTAATATTCCGTCTTGTCGTAGTCGTTATTTTGCTCTAATGACCTAATTATGATATAAAGAGCGACCGTTTTCTAGCTCAAAGTTTTCACTTCTGTATCGTCCTGTGGAAGTGGGCGGGATCGGGGGCGTGTTTTTAAGAGGACGCTCAATCAAACTATTGTAGGCGCGGTCAGAAAACGGTGTTGTCATGACTGATTGACTTTGTTGTGGACCAATCACGCACCAGAAGCATTCTGCCTGAACCAATCACCTTTGTGCTATGCGGTCTTCCAGCGCGACTCCGGAATTGACGCGTCACACGTGTATGTTATGTTGCTGTGGAAATACTTATTTCTACATGCAGCGTTAAACTTTTTCACCGGTACCTGCTTTGTTACAAAGGTATGATAATATATTTTCGTGTTTCATGTGTAGTAGAACGGGGGTGTTCGGTATGGAGGAAGTGCAATATAAATAGCTGCAGGAAGCAGTAACTGACGAGCACTAGGTAACATTAGGTTGAGTCAGAGCTGTTATAACTCCTTAAGTTGATCTTCAGCACTTGTTGTATAATCGTTTTATGTAAATATACAATTAATTCATGATACACATCTGCAGTTGTTGTTGTCTCAGATCTAGTCATGGTTGTGAAGAAGAAAACACCTAAAGTGGAGGCTGTAGCTTTGGATGATGTCCAGCTGAAGAGTCTGACAGGTAAGTGACAGAAATAAACTTTTCGTGGTTGTGCATAAGTAATATTTCACGCTTTCTCTCAGATTCCCTGTCTGTGGAGGGGATAGTAGATCCACAGAGCTTGCCCAGGTTCTGAAGGACAGTTTATCATCCTCTGACCCGGTGAGCAGATCCAGCTCATCTCTAAGGTTGGTCTGCATCACATTCATCTTAAAGATCTTCACTGAGTTATGCTGAATGTACTGCAATCGCACAACACTTCATTGGTTTGTATGTTGACTGCAGGCAGGCTTTCTGTTGGAGCAGTTGAAAGAGGATGAGTCTCCTATGGTCCTTTACTGCAGGCTTGCCTGAGCACACTAGCGTTCCTGTTTACCACACTGCCAGCTAAGAACCCACTTAAGAGAGCCGTAGCAAGGTTCCCGCATTTCATTATTACTCATGCTACTGGAAAATCAATAACTATTATTTGAAAGTGATTGACTTCTGTGTGCTTTGTTTACATATATTTATCACATTGGCATTAACCTTTTCTTCTTTATCAGTGCACTAGGTAGTGGCCCGGATTGGCTGCAGGAGCAGATGGTTGGATGTCTGTCTGAGAACCTGTCTTTATGTCTCTCCTCTACGAGCGCAGATCAGTGCTCACATTTAACAAATAGCATCACTTCTTGTCTGGATGGCTTTAAAATCGGTATGTATAAGTGATGTAATTTTATAAGATTATTTCATAATAGCAGACACACGCTGCCTCAAAAGTTTGGAATCAGTAAGTGTTTTTTTTGTTTTATCAGCAAGTATGCATTAATTAAACATGACACTAAATGCATTTATAACAAAATCATGTAATTTACAGTTACAAAATGTTAAATTTTTTAATAAACATTGAATCCTGACACAGAGAATCCTGAAAAAAATGATTTTCAGAAATTGACTTGTCAACACAACTAGATTCAATGATGATGATAATAGGAAATGTTTCTTGAGCAGCATTTTAGAATGATTTCTGAGGATCATGTGACACTGAAGACTGGAGTAATGATGCTGAAAATTCAGCTTTACAATCACAGGAATAAATTGCAATTTAAAATGTTTTAAAATAGAAAACTGCAATTTTAAGTTATACTAATATTTAACACTTTCTGTTATTTTGTATTTTTGAAAATGAAATGTATCCGACCCCAAGCGGTAGTATGTGCAGTGTAATGTATTTTAACAATGTTCTGCTTGGTTTACAGGCGAGAAATGTGTTCACCGTTTGCGAACAGAAGGTTAGTACACAAGTTAAATCCTTTGGCATATCTTGACTTTCTCCTTTCGGCTCAGTCACAATAGTTTTTTTCTCACAGTCCTCCAGTTCTTCCGAAGGATTTTGAATTCTTATGTGGAGCAGAACAGGTAAACCGTTTGCTATTGTATTGTATAATGTGCTGTATGCATGGAAGAACATGCTGACATCTAATTCCTATTACCCAGGATTCTTGTTGTGTTATTGACTTGTGATGTGTTGTTCAGGGGTTTGTCTGGTCGTCATGTGGCCCAGGCTCAGCTGATGCAGTCGTGTCTGGCAGCGGTGAAGGCCTCAATGCTGGTGGTTCAGAGGTCTCAGGAACCCATCAGTACTGCAGTGCTTTCAGCTTCAGATGACCAATCGGATCTACATCAGGCTCTCAGTGGACTACTCAGCTGCTATACACGTATCTTGACTGATGGTAAGGCAAAGACCACTATATTCGTCAGATGCAACTTCACATTGAGTGTTTTTGTATTTATTTATACTTTTTTTATATTTTTTTTTTCTGTAGATGTTTGTATTATACTCAAGTTCTTTTCCCATCTAGAGGAGTTTGTTCAGACGGTCCAGAGCACTGCTGGGATGGCCGTTGTTTTGCTCATCAGATCTATTATGGGTAATGGAGATGATGTACCTGTCATAGTAAGTGAGAAGCAAGAAGCTTCTTCTGTACTCTGCATTTGAATCCGTTTCCGGCTGTGGAAGTGCTGTTAAGTGTGAAGTGTGTTTCTAGGTTGCGGGTCTCCTGCAGTGTTCAGTGGATGCAGGCAGCATCGCCCCCGAGTGGCTGAGACAGAGCTGCGCAGGTCTGTATGAGAGCAGCAGGCCTGCAGCGGTGGCTCTGTATCTCAGTCATGGAGCTCTGGCTATGCTCAGCTGGAGAGGGAAGACTCTTGGTCCACAGGCCGAGAAACTGCTGCTGCTCATACCTGAAGTGCTCCTGTCTCTAGATACAAGGTACTAGAGGATGCATTCACTAAAAAGGACCTGCAAAACTACAGATGTTAACAGTTGACAAGTCTGAATGAGGGATTTGTTTGCAAAATTAAATAACTGCACTTGCTCCAGCCTAAATAAGTATTATTTACATTCTATTAAGTTGACAGCATATTTTTTGGCTTCCCACAGTTACATGTATAAACTTGAAGATTAACATTTTCTATTTGGTTTTATATACACTACCTTTCAAAAGTTTGAAATTGAAAAAATAAATAAATGCTTATGCTTACCAAGGCTGCATTTATTTGGTCAAAAATACAGAAAACAACTGTAATATTGTGAAGTATTAATACAGTTTAAAATAGCTGTTTTCTTTTTTAATATATTTTCAAATGTAGTTTATTCATGTGATGCGAAGCGGAATTTTCAGCATCATTACTCCAGTCTTCAGTGTCACGTGATCCTTTAGAAACCATTCCAAAATTATGATTTGCTGCTCAATAAATAAATATATATATTTTTTTATTATTATAAATTGTTTCTGATTATTAGTTGTTATCAACCGCTTAATATTTACTGTGGAAATTGTGATACATCTTCTTTTGGAGAATATTCTTTGATGAATAAAAAGTTCAAAAGAAAAGTATTTATTTGAATAGAAATATTTTTTTTACATTATAAATATCTTAACAGTCACTTTCGCCATTTAAATCAATCATGCTGAAAGTTGAAAGTATTTAAAAACAATAAAAAAAAACCTGAGAAGCGGTAGTGTATATTCATCATTTATTTGCTCAGTTTTTCCACAATAATATTTCTGAAGCTACATTACAGTAAATATTGTGAATATTTACAGAGCAAGCTAAAAGTGACAGGAAACGAGAAACTCCCTGGAAAGACACAATATAAACCATTTTATAAACTCTAAAAACCATCTTTTTCCATCAACTATTCATCTTTTTCCATTTTCCATGCTATCGTGGCTGCTGTGTCACATGACATCCATGACCCCCCAACCCGTGCCCCCTCAAAAATCATGAGTGCATGACGCCCCTGAGAGTAATTATATATATATATATATATATAAGTATGTGTAATAACTATTATAATTTTTTTTTACTCCGATAATTTGCATCATTAAATGTATCCCCTAATTCACATTGTACTGCTGAGCTTAGTTGATTTTTAAGTTGGTCAGCCTGGATTTTCATTTGAACTGTCTTTGTCATGGATCTGTCTCTCAGAGTGAAGGAGTCCAGTACTGTGATGGTAGTGGCTCGGGTTTTGACACTTTGGAGTGGAGCTGCGGTTGACTGCATCCAGGTGGACACCCCTCTCCTTCGCTCGTCTCTTATAGGAGGCTCTTCTCTAATCGTACGCCTTCACCACCACATCTACGCCCACTGGGAGCACCCTCTGGACGGGGTTCGGCACCAGACACGCTCAATGTTTCAGAACCTCCTCACGCTTCACCAGCACTGCAGTGAGCACAAGTCCAATCCCACCGGTGACCCTTACATCACCCAGCTCACCCAGGACCTTCTAACGCTGGAGTGGCATATGAAAGGGAAGTACGGCACACTGGGCTGCCTGGTGGAGCATTTAGGAGCAGAGTATTTACTCAAGCTTGATGGTGGACTCCCATCCAGGCTGCTGGGTCTGATGGGGGATCAGACGATGGCACCATATGCCAGCGACCTTCTGGAGAAGCTGTTTGTCAGCCATAAGGCCCAGTTGTGTGCTCGGTTTAGGGATGGGGATGCCTGGATAGATGGGTGGCATGAAGTTTGGGTGAGGCCTCTGCTAAAGGTACTGTGCACAGTCCAATTGGATCAAACCACTTATATACTGGACTACTTCCTGCCCAAACTGCTACGCTGCAACCCCTCCAGCCTTAGCCACATGGTACAAGCCCTGCAGAGATGCCAGCTTGCACTGAGGGTAAGAGTCTTGTGTATATACAGTACCGAAAGATTAGGGTCAGTAAGAGTTTTTTAAATTGTATTTTGTTTTTATTCTGCAAGAAATTTAACTGATCAAATGACTGGTTAAAAACATATTGTTGTTACAAAAGATTGTATTTGAATAAAATGCAGAATTATACTATAAAATTATAAACTATAATCCCAAAAATTTACGCAGCACAAATATTTTCAACATTAGCATAATAGCAGTGGTTTCTTGGGAAGCAAGTCAGTATATAATCATGTGACACTGAAAACTGGAGTAATGAATGTGACATCGCAGGGCTAAAAAAAAAAATGACTAGCAAAAAAAATATACAATAAAAATATAAATAAATTGTATTTATTTTAGTAACGTACTTCAACATGCTTACATGGAAATTAAATAACATATATTATATGGGTGTTGGCTTTAGTGTCTAGAATCATGTTTATATCATACCTTTTGTTGTTTTAATATTGTGAATAGTTTTTAGCTATATTTTTTGTTTTCATTTAAATGTTTAGTTTTGAAATGTTGTTGCATGCATTTGTCATTTTATTTAATTTCTCATTTTTCTAAATGTGTATATATAGTATTATAGTTTTAACTTATAGATTTAGTACTACTTTAAGTGTTTGGCCACACATATCTAGATAAAAGCGTCTGCTAATGACTAAAAGTAAAGTAAAAAGTAAATATATACACAAGCTTATTGCCAAAAGTATTGGGACTCACCATAATGAAAGTTTGTTAGATTGGACAAATCTTTCAGGATTTAATGATAAATTCTAGGGAATATCATTATATGGTCCCCCCCCCCTCCCCCCCGGAGACCCACACTACAGAAAAACTGCACCTTTTAGTGTGCCTTATTGTCAGCGAAGGCACACCTGTGCAAAAATATGCTGTCTAATCAGCATCTTGATATGCCACACCTGTGAGGTGATGATTATCTCGCAAGGAGAACGTTACACTAACACAGATTTAGAAGATTTGTGCACATATTGAGGAGAATAGGCCGTCATAGAAAAATTGTCTTGGATCTTTGAGTTCAGCTCATAAAAATGGGGGCAAAAAAAGTGTTTAATTTTTTATTTGTTCATATATATATTTATGGCTAATAATAACCTAACATTTTATTGTCAGGTTTGTGTTCTTTTTATGTGGACCGTTATTTTGTCATTGTCTTCTGTATACTTCATCCTGTTTCAACGCAATTTAGTTTCGGTTCTGATTCCTTACATCATTACACACACAGATTATGAGTAGTGCACTGATTGGATGACACTTTCATTCGTTGTACATGTTACATGGCAATAAAGATTTGAAACTGAAAAAAAAAAAATTATATATAATGGCGGTAATCCCGCCATACTATTGGCCACTCAAAATTACGCAAGGGAAATTCCTTCACCGCGACAGCCCTATAGTTTCACAAAACTGAAGGCCGACCATTCTGTTTTTACTTCCAAATTTCGAAATAATACAATCTAATTTAGATAAAAAACTGCACTTTTGCGTGATGCAGCATTTGTTTGGATCATGATTAAAATGCAGTGGTTGCTCTAATTTTAAATGGACGGAGCCCAGACAAAGCCTTTATTTTGTTTATGTGAATATATTTAATTTTATTTGTTACTTATATATCTGATTTGGGGTTGTTTTAAAATTTCAGTTTAGTTTTGCTATTCATATTACAGTGATCCCATTACAGTTTGTTATTTAGCAGGACACTTTTATCCAAAGCGACTTAAAACCAACAAAAGAGCAATAATGTTCAAGTGCTATATTAGTTATTTATTATGGAGTTTATATTTCAATTTCACCAAGCAGTGCAGCATTTTAACCAAGAATAGCCTAATAAAAGGACACATTTAATTTATTATTTGTCTTAAATCTGATTTTGTTAAACAAGATCGTCAATAAAATCGAATCGTGAGTTGAGTGGATCTTTACATCCCTAATAATTTATGATTTGGAAATATTGATCTACATTTTACTTTAAGAATAATGATGCTCCGAGATTGAAACAATTTTAACTGATTTCCAGAAAATTGTAATGAATATTTTTTATTTGTTTTATTATTATTTTGCTTTTTAAATCTTTGCAGTATTCAATGGTGTAAAATAATTGTAGGGTATTATTTATAGAAATTGTGTTATCGAATTTGAATGGAGGATTTTGAATGAGTATTGTGTAGAACTTATTGTTTTTTTTGTAAGTGTTCAGTGTTTGTTCTCAGGGTCAAATGGCAGCAGAGGTGCTGCATTGCCTT